>JAQJVL010008561.1:0-19311 GCA_035578905.1 Stictocephala bisonia
TGAATGTTCTGGATATCTGTACAGCCTCAAGTTATGATGTAACTCAAGCCTATTGTGTGTTCTGGATATCTGTACAGCCTCAAGTTATGATGTAACTCAAGCCTATTGTGTGTTCTGGATATCTGTACAGCCTCAAGTTATGATGTAACTCAAGCCTATTGTGTGTTCTGGATATCTGTACAGCCTCAAGTTATGATGTAACTCAAGCCTATTGTGTGTTCTGGATATCTGTACAGCCTCAAGTTATGATGTAACTCAAGCCTATTGTGTGTTCTGGATATCTGTACAGCCTCAAGTTATGATGTAACTCAAGCCTATTGTGGTGTTCTGGATATCTGTACAGCCTCAAGTTATGATGTAACTCAAGCCTATTGAGTGTTCTGGATATCTGTACAGCCTCAAGTTATGATGTAACTCAAGCCTATTGTGTGTTCTGGATATCTGTACAGCCTCAAGTTATGATGTAACTCAAGCCTATTGTGTGTTCTGGATATCTGTACAGCCTCAAGTTATGATGTAACTCAAGCCTATTGTGTGTTCTGGATATCTGTACAGCCTCAAGTTATGATGTAACTCAAGCCTATTGTGTGTTCTGGATATCTGTACAGCCTCAAGTTATGATGTAACTCAAGCCTATTGTGTGTTCTGGATATCTGTACAGCCTCAAGTTATGATGTAACTCAAGCCTATTGTGTGTTCTGGATATCTGTACAGCCTCAAGTTATGATGTAACTCAAGCCTATTGAGTGTTCTGGATATCTGTACAGCCTCAAGTTATGATGTACCTCAAGCCTATTGAGTGTTCTGGATATCTGTACAGCCTCAAGTTATGATGTAACTCAAGCCTATTGTGTGTTCTGGATATCTGTACAGTCTCAAGTTATGATGTAACTCAAGCCTATTGTGTGTTCTGGATATCTGTACAGCCTCAAGTTATGATGTAACTCAAGCCTATTGTGTGTTCTGGATATCTGTACAGCCTCAAGTTATGATGTAACTCAAGCCTATTGTGTGTTCTGGATATCTGTACAGCCTCAAGTTATGATGTAACTCAAGCCTATTGAGTGTTCTGGATATCTGTACAGCCTCAAGTTATGATGTAACTCAAGCCTATTGTGTGT
This sequence comes from Stictocephala bisonia, assembly GCA_035578905.1. NCBI lineage: Eukaryota > Metazoa > Arthropoda > Insecta > Hemiptera > Membracidae > Stictocephala > Stictocephala bisonia. Next base: position 1,122 of record JAQJVL010008561.1, read on the forward strand.
TCTGGATATCTGTACAGCCTCAAGTTATGATGTAACTCAAGCCTATTGTGTGTTCTGGATATCTGTACAGCCTCAAGTTATGATGTAACTCAAGCCTATTGTGTGTTCATTTAGTAAAATGTGTTAAAAAATGTCAATGTTCTGGATATCTGTACAGCCTCAAGTTATGATGTAACTCAAGCCTATTGTGTGTTCTGGATATCTGTACAGCCTCAAGTTATGATGTAACTCAAGCCTATTGTGTGTTCATTTAGTAAAATGTGTTAAAAAATGTCAATGTTCTGGATATCTGTACAGCCTCAAGTTATGATGTAACTCAAGCCTATTGTGTGTTCATTTAGTAAAATGTGTTAAAAAATGTCAATGTTCTGGATATCTGTACAGCCTCAAGTTATGATGTAACTCAAGCCTATTGTGTGTTCTGGATATCTGTACAGCCTCAAGTTATGATGTAACTCAAGCCTATTGTGTGTTCTGGATATCTGTACAGCCTCAAGTTATGATGTAACTCAAGCCTATTGTGTGTTCTGGATATCTGTACAGCCTCAAGTTATGATGTAACTCAAGCCTATTGTGTGTTCTGGATATCTGTACAGCCTCAAGTTATGATGTAACTCAAGCCTATTGTGTGTTCTGGATATCTGTACAGCCTCAAGTTATGATGTAACTCAAGCCTATTGTGTGTTGATTTAGTAAAATGTGTTAAAAAATGTGAATGTTCTGGATATCTGTACAGCCTTAAGTTATGAGGTTTTAATGTATTACAATCGAGGTGGCATGCTCTGTACCATACAGTGGTACAGTGCTACACATACATGTACCACTGTATGTGTATTGGTGGGCGGGTGGGTCAGTACCAATGTACGTGTATGGTCGGGCGGGTGGGTCAATACCACTTTACGTGTATGGGTGGGTGGGTGGGTCTGTACCACTGTATGTGTATGGGTGGGTGGGTGGGTCTGTACCACTGTATGTGTATGGGTCGGTGGGTGGGTCTGTACCACTGTACGTGTATAGGTGGGCGGGTGGGTCTGTACCACTGTATGTGTATGAGTGGACAGGCGGATAAGTACCAATAATACCAATAAGGTCATTTAAACAATTTTATGAATTTAGATAATTATATCAACATATCAACATATCAATGTGCAAGGCAGGACATACAGTAGAACGTCGATTTACCGAACGTCAGTCATCCGAAACGTCAGTTAACCGAACCAAACCTAAAAACAATACTTTTTTTATACACGCAAAATACACGTTGTAAATTTATGTTCCAACACTTATATTTAGTATTTTTTATTTTTCAATAAACGTACCATATTACAGTAACTGTATACAGTACATATACTGTAGTGCATATTTTATTACGAAAAAGAAATTATAGTTAGCGCACAGCCCGCGCGGCGTACCGCTTCTGCCAGACTCGGTGCCTGCGCCGTAACGTCGGGCCTTCCAGGAAACGACGAAATAAACAACGGGCGCGCCGTGCACCTACCACTGTCTAGTCTGAGCTTCGCTGTCAAGCGTTTGTACAACAGTAATTGACATTGAATGTGCACAGTCGCTTGTTAATTGTCATTCACATTTGTAGTGCAGCGCTGAAACTTTGTAAAGTTGTTTGTTTTCTTTAAGCTAGTGTTTAATAGTACTGTATTAGATTCTAGTTTCAGGAACATTAGTCCAGTAAGTTTTAACTGGACTACTTAACACAAAATTAAAGTATTATGTGGATACAGTACTTAAATGTGTTGTGTTTTTAATTTCAATATGCCCAATCCATTACATAAACTGATCAATAAGCGTCTATAATGGCATGGTTAAAATATGTTTGATTATCCGAACATATCGTTATCCGAACACCCTGAGGTCCCAATTAGTTCGGATAATCGACTCTCTACTGTACATAAATACAAAAATGTGAATGTTCTGGATATCTGTACAGCCTCAAGCTATGAGGTTTTAATGTATTACAATCGAGGTGGCATGCTCTTAAAGAACATATCAATGTGCAAGGCAGTTTGTAATCTATTTAGTAATCTCTAAAGCATTTACAGATCTGTAATTCCATTGGAGTTTTCTTAATTTTTTAAATATGATATTTCTAAAATTGATTCTTATACAAAAGTTATCATCAATTCAGGATTTTAACATTGTACCAATGTTTACTTTTTATTTTCTCTTACATCCTTGCAAACATGGATAAGCATCTAACATAACCTGACAAAAGACTTCTCTAACAGATACGACCTCTTTGATTGAAATGTTACATTCCTTAACATTACCCCTGCAAAGCATTTGAAACAGTATTTTTTAATTTCATTACTTGTTTCTTGATACATCACCTTTTTCTGAGCATGAGTGTGTGGATAGTATTTTCTGATTAATTTAAATCCTATCTGCAGTTTGTATTTGTTATAATAATATTAGTTGTGAAATTAATATGTTAAATTTATTATCACTCAGTTATTGTTAAATAGTTCAATATAAAATAAAAAGAGTTACAATGAAATTGTGAATGATATTTTTAAAATAACAAACAATATTATTAGCCTCTTTTATTAGAATTGTTAGTGAAAATGTATTTTCTTAGACTATAATTTGATACATTACTGGATAATCTCTGAAAACAAATCACAAATTGTTTGTGTCAGTATAAGTTCATTTGATTTGATTTCATCAGTTTGAACTGGTAAATATTCACACTGAAGTTCCTGTAGTATAATAAACAAACTACAACTGAAAAAAATGTGAACTAAAACCACGTTTAGTTGATTTATATCTTTTATTTATTTTGTCATTACATTTATTTATTAATGACAAGATAATTTTGTGATAATCGTTGTGATTTACAATAAAAGCAGCATGATGTTATTGAGATGATCTACTTCTGCATCAGACCCTGATGACTGACCACAATGATCAATATTAAGATTTGCTAAAACATTTTTAGAATATTCACTGATTTCTTAGTAAAAAAGAGCTGATCTTAATACCATTAGATTGCCTACAATCAGTGGTAGTGCGTTAGATTGGACAGTGCCTGCTAGTTGAGAACGCAACATTGTATGTATGTGTGATGTTAGTAAGGAGGTCAGCTGTAGGAAGGCAACAATATTGTCCAAGAATTGAGTGTTAGCGCCTAGTAGTAGTGTATTTCAGTCGGTTATGCTATGCTGCACATGTTATGATCATTTATTATAGTTCATATTGATTGGATTTTATTGATATTGCACATTGTAATTATCGAAAGATGCACGATTTTGATTGCAGCTACAATGTGTTGTCATAGATCAAGACATAATTAGTAACAAACATTACTCATTAGATTATGCTTAACAGTGATTGGACCTTAATTCTTAAATGTTCAATTTCTTTTTATTTGTGTATTTTTACACAAAATAAACATAAATAATTGTTTGTATAAATCTTTATTTAGTTTTACCTATGTTATGTTGGATTCTATCTAATATATAAATTTGTTGTACAACGGTTTCCATGCAAACAAATTTTTTTGCTAATACAACGTGATCATGTAACACAACTTTTTTTATGTTTATATCTTTATATATTTGATATTTCGTAACACTGATTAAATTAGCTACATTTTGGCTATGCTGGAATGTATCATTTTAAAACATTTTTTTTCTTTTTTTTAACTATATTTTTTCAAGCATACCACTTATGTATTTTTATGAACAAATATTTAGAAATTTCAGTAGTCTCAAAAAATAAAGACATTAACATTTAGTCTTATATGATTATCTGGTTTATTGTGAGTGCAGGAATATGTATCGTAGCTTGGTTTATTACATTTTACTATTTTTTTAAATAAATTTTATAATAAACTACTGCAAAAACAGTTCTCTAAAGTTCTCCGTTACTTTACAAGTCATGCCAGGTGGAATGGCTTCACCTGGCAGCCTCTTAATGTTTCTCTTGTTATCACTTCTTTTAGGGTTTTTAAAGTTTGAGGATGATTTTCGTAAACCTTGAATTTTAAGTAGGCGCAGAGAAAAAAAATCACAGAGCGTTAAGTCCGGCGAATGTGGTGGCCAGTCTATGTTACCAAGCAAAGAGATAACGTATCCAGGAAACATTTCCTTCACCAGTGCCAGTGACTGTCGCGCTGTGTGGGCTGTAGCGCCATGTTGTTAGAACCACACGTTCTCAATGTCATTTAAAAGCTCTCTTAGTTTGTCTGGAGGAACTCGCGGAGCATCGCACAACATCGTTTACTGTTTATGATTATCCCACCTTTCCTTAGAAAAAGTACGGGCCAATTGCTCAAGAATTAAAAACAGCACACCATACTGTTAGTTTAGGGTTATTCAGCGGTCGTTGTAGGAGTTCTTGGAGGTTGCGTTCAGACCAGTTCTTGCAATTTTGGTTGTTCACAGCTCCATCAGTGTGCCTCGTCAGAAAAAATCACATCTTCTGGGCAGATGTTCCGAAGAAGGTATTGGCACAATGCTACACGGACACTACAGTCCAGTTCCTGAACAATAACACACTGAAAACGGCGAGTATGTAGGTACTCAAGAACGCGCCCCCACTACTCTGCTCCATCTTTTGTCTGCTTAAGGTTACTTTATAATTGGGGAGTTTATTCTGCCGGACCCTGTATACATGTCTAACATTTCACTTACTAACATCAGGGATTCTCTGGAACCACTGAAAGATTTTGATGAAACTCGGAGGGAAGTTAGCTTTTGTATCATAGAGACTGTCTAAGAAAAGATTTTTCAAAAGGGTTAAGAAGAAGTAGAAACAGCCTCTTAATGTTTCCTTTTTCTATAAGAGTAACATTGCCATTAATTTAATATAATAATTTATTTCAAACATCTGACAGGACTAAAAAGCTTGGCTGGTATGATTTTTTTTGTGAAATGTTTAAGGTAATTTCTACTAACTCTAACATGATTGCACTATTTTGCATCCCACTACAGTAGACTTATGTGGTAGACTATAAAACTTAGTTATCAGCAGTCTTAACTTTTACATTGATGTAATGGTTAGAGAGAACCATGGAGGGAAGGGTAAGCAAGCAAAGAGAACTACCCTGTAGTGAAGCAAAGACTATCGGCTAGTTGTATATAAAAATTGAAGCAAGTACTTTATTTTATTTTTTTTTATTTTATTTATTTATTTACATGCTTCAATACAGTCAAAACCAATTACACTGAAGCAGTTCATATTAATACATATATTTATGTTTGTGGGTTTTATAACTTATTTACTAAATCACTTCACATTATAAAAATAACAAAAAATAAGAATACCAAACTGAAATACTATAGATTCAAATATAACTGAAATTTATATGGAACGGAACAATACATGCTTAATGAGGAGGTAAAAAATATAATGACATGCAATTAAATAAAAATAATAACTAATATTAGTATAGACTAGCATTCAGCAACAATAGCAGTAATGAATATTTTAAACAATTAAGAACAATAACAACAATAAATAATAACAGTAATAAATATTGTAAACAATTGACAACCATAACGACAATAAATAATAACAGTAATAAATATTTTAAACAATTGACAACCATAACGACAATAAATAATAACAGTAATAAATATTTTAAACAATTGACAACCATAACGACAATAAATAATAACAGTAATAAATATTTTAAACAATTGACAACCATAACGACAATAAATAATAACAGTAATAAATATATTTTGAACAGTTAACAATATAGAATTCGTAAAAGAGTAATAAAACAAAATTATGTAGAGCGTTGACTTAAACAAGACAGGCAATTAGCTTTAAATATTTTAAAAGAGTCAAAAAATAGATCTACATTACTATTATCGGAAAGGAGCAAATTATTGTAAGATGTCATGAGGCGGTGAAGGGGGGAAGAAGCATGTGCCGTCGTGCGGCAGTAGGGAACAGAGAACAGAAGTTTATTGCGACTATGAAATGTAGGTACACGGAAAGAGAGGCCCGCCAAGCTAGCGGTATCGTCCACCCCGCCACGCACCAGTCTATACAGGAACACCAGGCCCATTAGTGTTCTCCTCGCGTCAAGACTCCGGAACCCAAACAACACCAACAGCTCATCATATGGAACCGTGTACGTGTAAAAATTAAAACATTTGTAAAAAAGAAATCTTAAAAATCGCTTTTGAATTCTTTCAACCGTTTCTCGATATGTTGAATGAATTGGATTCCATATGACAGCCCCACTCTCCAACCTCGACCTAACGAAAGCATTGTAAAGCATAATGATGGTTACAGTGTTTTGGAAACTTGCACTTTGTCTAAAAATGAAACCCATCATTTTACTGGCTGAGGCTATGCATAATTCGATATGAGGATTAAAAGAAAGTGAGTCATTTAAGTATACGCCTAAATCTTTTATTTTATTTACTCTAGCTATTAAAACACCATTCAAAAAATAATCATTTGTGAAAAAATCTTGTGCCCTTGTAAATGTCATTAAGTGGCATTTTGAAACATTGAAAGTCATTTTATTTAAAACACTCCAAGTGAATACATTGTCTATATCACGCTGTAAACAGGCGGCATCATCAAGATTCTTAATGTATTTAAACATTTTCAAATCATCAGCGAACAAAAATGTTTCAGCGAAGCGTACGCAATCTATTAAATCATTAATTAAAATGGTGAACAGGCAAGGCCCCAGGTTCGAGCCCTGAGGTACGCCTGATTGAACGTTAAAAGTTGATGATGAAAAGCCACTGTAACGAACAAATTGTTTCCTATTAACTATGTAAGACTTAAAAAAATGTAAAAGATTTGATGAAACTCCGTAGAAATGTAATTTTTTCAATAAAATAGAATGATCGACCTTATCGAATGCCTTCGCCAGGTCGAGGAATAAAGCGTCAGTCCGAGTCCCAGAATCAAGACCCGAGGAAACATAGTTTGTAAAGTAAAGCAAATTAGTATTGACAGATCTTCCTGGTACGAATCCGTGCTGCTTAACAGTAATATGCTTTTCAAAGTGACTGAATAAATATTTATGAATGACCATCTCAAAAATCTTCGCTGGTACTGACAACACTGCTACTGGTCTATAATTAGTAATTTGGGATTTTTGACCACTCTTAAAAATTGGAGTTATTTTAGTGGTTTTCCATTTATCAGGAAAAACATTTGTTCTTAGGCTCAGATTAAACAAAAATGTTAGAGGGTTAATCAAATGTTCTGAACATCCTTTAAACAAATACTGCGGAAGTAAATCTGGACCTGTAGTTCGTTTTGACTTTAATTTTTTAATAGCATCCTGTACATCCTGCGTACTTAGGCGGGGCAGAGTAAGGCACGACACACCAGCCATACACGGACCCTCCTCCGCGCACTCCACACTCGGCTCCGTCACATACCGCTCATACACGGAACCAAAATAATCCGCAAACGCACCTGCAATCGCCACTCCGCTATCGTGTTTTACTCCATTGTATTCCATAACCAGCATTGTATTTTTTACATTCTTTTTACTTTTAACAAAGCTCCAAAATTTACTACTGTCCGAACTAATATCATTCTCAATGCTGATTGTATAATTACGATAAGCTAAAGAAATTTCATTTTTTACCGCGGTTCTTTGAATTTTGAATATATTGTAATGTTCTAATAAATTTGATTTTTTCCACCGCCTTCGTAATTTTTCTTTGAGTTTCAGATTACATATTATGGAGGGCGTAAACCAAAAAGGATATTTAGATTGTTTTCTTTTCTTTAAGAGGGCTCTAAAGGGAAAGAAAATTTAGAAGTCATGCGACACTGGCGATAGAAGTTGGAACTACGTCCAGTTTAATCCGCCGGACGAAGTGCAATATAGTCCCAAGAATCATTTCCTGTATAGTAGGTTTTCGTAGTATTTTCAACCGGAAACCCCAATTACCCCTTCCTCCCGTCTGCCGTCTCCTCAGGTGGCTACACGCCCGACCTTCTCTGTCAGAATGTATGTTGAGCCGAAAGGCCAATTCTTTTCAACAATTGTCAATTTTCCAGTCAGTACCAGTTTTGCTGCTGTATTTTATTTCTTAACATTTTTTTATGTCATTTTGTTTTTATAAAAAATAGTAATATTTTACTATAGTTTTTATTTACAAAAAAAAAACAAAAAAAAACAAAGTAATATTTGTTTAGAAAAGTAGACTATTTACAGCGAAATCAATTTATTCACTGGTCAAATAGGGGGTCTACTAAAATATTGAATTTCTACTTGAAACGTTTTCCAAAATCATAATTCTTGTTCAAATCTTGTTATTCTCAAAACTGTTAAAATTTAACATAGTTAGGCATAGGCTTACCATACTTATATTCTACAATTGAAGAGTTTGATTTATAAACATAAAGATACGCTTTACTAAAAACTAAGTAAATTACGTTACAAAGAATGGTTTTTGTAAATATTTCTTAAAGCTCTTGGATTGTGATCTAAATATTGGTTTTTATGTGGTTAAATATTTAATAAAAGGCATTAATTGGCAAATAAATTTCTATTTCGTATCTTTTTATGTTCAGTTAAGGATTAAAACAACATACGCTTAAAGCATTAAAGGATACGTTTTACTGAAAACTAATAAATCACGTTAAAAAGTATGGTAAAAAATACCAACTGTCTATTTATTTTACGTTTTATAGTTTTGTACGGTTTATTAATTATTTTTAATAAAATAAAAATGATTTCACATAAACTATCATAGTTTTATGGCAGTTACAACATAACACACTAATTTCCAAACATTAAAAAATAATTGAAATGTGGCCACTTTTTTATTTGCTTCTGAAGTATGCTGAATGAATTACTACAACACGGAAAATGACACTACGGGGACAATTTGGTTTCAAAAAGCGAACATTTTGTTACAACAAAGATTTTCGCGGACAGAGACGAAAACCGAAGCGAACCGTATGAATGATATCAATTATAATTAAAATAATATATTATAATCTTGCTCAATTTTCCCATTGCCATGAGAAAAGCAATTATTTTACTTCGACAACAGTTCTTACACAATTACTTTTCAAAGATTTTAGTTTTACTGATAAATATTTCACAGTATTTTAGAAGTGATAAATTTAATATGATTCAATTAGGCATACACATATTACTAAATATGACGATTTTTTTAAACACGACTGTTAAAAATAACCAACAATTTAAAACAGAGAAACTGCTGTGAGCATATATCAATTTCGTACATATAACTTTAGATGTTCAAAGCAGATTTGGCTCACCTGCCTGACAGTAGTTTGGCCTCATAAACATGTATGTTCGGGGTAGTTTAGACTTACTTGGTCTACCAGTTTGACCTCAGCAATTCACACAGTACTTTGGTCTCAGTTTTTTATATGAGTAAAGTAGTTTGTAGTACCGCGCAAAGCAGTTTTTACGCTCCACTGAAAATAAGGAGGGCTACTAAATTATTGAACTTCTAATCAAAGCTTACTGTAAAATCACGGGTTTTGACAAAATTTGACTCCTAAAACGTTTGAAATTTAAAATTGATTTATATACCACACTTATTATACCCACAATTGAAGAGTTTGATATAAAAGTGGGGCTAGGTACGCTTAAAGAACTGAGGACAACTATAAATAATGTATTTTACTAAATAGCTGTAAAAAGTGTTTAGCACCCTAACAATTTGCTTTACGTGGTTTATTATTCAATAAAATGCCAAACATTTAAAAATAATAATGTATTTTGTACAGTCAATTGAAGAATAAAACAAAATGATGCTAAAAGAACCATACAAAAATATTTTGATGTTAAAGTAGAATAATATATCCAACTGTCAATTAAACTGTAGTTTGATTAATATTTATTGTACGGTTTTTACAATTATTTTTAACTAAATAACATATCATTTAACATATTATGTATTGTACAAAGGTAGGTAAGTACTGTAGCACATACAATAATAAGTTTTTTTACTAAGACAATTCCAACATATAAGTAAAAAAGCATGACAATTGAAGTAAAACTATATAACAACAAATTCTTAAGGCAACTAATTACCTCAAAACTACAGTAATTAAAGAAAATAATTGCATTGTTAATACTACACAGAACATAGTTTACTGAAGTACAACTTAGAACATAGTTAACTGAAGTACAACTTATAATAATACAACAAACATATTGAAAATAAAGTAACCCCTAAATATTTTCTTAAACACCATATAAATAACAGTGACAGGGGATATAGTAACTCACCAGCCATCTAATTAGTTCCTATGCGTAGGTTTGTTATAGTTAATTTTGTAGTAGTTAATTAATTCCTAATATTGGAATAGTTAATTACAAAAATAATATAAAAATGCATAACAAATAAAAATAAATAACAACTGTGTACAACAATTTTACAAGCCAACTAATTTACTAAAACTAGACGAGCTGGTTGAAAACATGTAATTAATTGAATAGATAGTATGATACATGAACATAGTACATCTTGTAAAAATGTGGCAAACATATTAAAAACTTTTTTTATAAATGTTCACAAATTACCAATAAAAACATTTTATTACTTTGACATTTTTATAGCCAAGTCCATTACGATGACTACCCAAGTTGATCAGTGTGACTGCCACAAGTTGATCACGAGCTCCCAAATTAGGTCAGTGGATAGGTCAGTGGAACTCAAGTAATTGAACATGCATTAAATTAATACAAAACCAAACCGATCAGAACATCTTATTTCAGCAATATAATAATAGTTGAACAATTTTACTTCAATACACAAGTAACGTAAAAAAATGCAAATTTCATACAGTATAATAGGGTCTACTTATACTGTATTGATAAAAAATAAGTGCAATATGTAGGCTACGAATGTTAAGGTGATCGATTTCGGTAAACTTAAGCTTACCTTAATCGATCACCGTTATATTTGTTCAGTTTATATTAATATTGTATTAAATTCATCTACCAACACATACTATGCTAATTAAGAAAACTTTTTTAAATTAGTATTTTATTAATTCTCTTCGCATTGCACAATGTTTAAATATCACTTATGTCAAGTTTTACCGTCCTAAGTCTTCTCATTGGCTGTTCAACGGAATACATCGGGAGTGGTACGAGGTTCCCAAACACTACCTCGCCCCATGACTTCAAGTTCACAAAAGGATTGCCGCTCCGCCCCGCCCCGTCCCCCGGCTGTCATATTTTTCTATCCTTGTTACAGTTTAGGTAAAATATTTGCTTCAAAGTTACCTTCTTATAAAATTACAAATAAATGACCTAGCATTTTTTCTACCACAACATTAATGAACTATAATAAATTAATAGTTACGACTTAACTAGACATTATTTTACTTTTACATAAATAAAACATTAACATTACTGTATTTATATTTTTAAAATAAAACAAAGGCCAATAGTGACAGTGACTTATTATAGAATTACTTATTACTTTGGTCAAGCCGGAATTATTGAATTAATATTTTAACTGTACGCATTCGTTAACATTAAACTACATAGTTTAAATGATTTATTTCATAAAAATGTTGTATATAGATGATTATTACAGTATTTTTCATGATATAATAAATATTGTGCACTGTCATTACGAATAAAAATGTTATGCTTTACTTTGTAGTTAGATTATATCAGGAACCACATGGGAACGCACATTTTAATTTAAACGAAATAAGCCATTCAAAAGTAATTAGACTAACTCTAAGTAATCAGTCTGTAAAATAATACTGATATCAGTCGTCGTAGGCCTACATTGCATCCATCGATGTTAAATTAAATGAAGGAAGGTTTTTATGAATGAAGTAGTAAAATCCATCCGCGACTAAGAAGTTCGAGGTTTCGCCACTTGGATCTCACGAATCACCGCACATTTTGGCAATAAATTAACATGCAGGCATTTGCGCGGTCCAACATTGCGGCTACAGATTTAAAGATATCGATCTGAAACTAAAACTAAATTGAAACCAGATACATTTCTGACTAAAATCGCTTTTTAAAATTTCGATAACAGCTCTAGTTTTATTTTGGCACTAGTTTGAATATTGGGTAACTTCAATAACCTATAAAATCGAAATGAAGGAGAATTCGAAAATTCTAAAAAGTGATTTGAGTCAAAAATGTCTTTATCTTTAAAAAGATGTTTCATTTATAATTTTACGACAGTAAATAAGGGCAGTATCTTGGACCGCGCAAAGCAGTTTTTACGCTTCTCAGCGCGGGGGTTTAGAGCCCTCTTAATGGACAGGATTTATTTAGCACGTTATAAACTTGATTGTAAAAACAATCTAAAGCGTGATTGACGTTGGAAATTGAATACAAATGAGACCAGTCAACATTAGATAAATCTTGATATATTTGTAGGAAGTTAGCTCTATTGAAACAGTAATCAGCTGACTGTGTTGGCCCTGGCCTACAAGATAACGGAGCGGCGACAACAATACCTGCAAGCAGAGCTGGATGATAAGGATCTTCATTTACTAATTGTTCTTCACATCTTGTCACTACTACTTGATTAATATTTGTCAGTATTAAATCTAAGGTTTTATTTTGATAATTTCGAACATCATTTTTTAAACTTAAATTGTGTATGTTCATAAACATCCCAAGCTCCTTACATAAGTTATCCCCTTCGTATAAACAAGAATCTTTACCATAAATAGACAAATTAAAATCACCCAGCACGAGAACATGACTATTGAGTAAAGAATTAATTTGTAAAAAAGTGTCGAAAAAATTTTGATAAGCTCCCAGTGGTGATCTAGGCCTGAAATATACTACACAAATATATAACACGCATCCCTTATTATATATCTTAACACATACACTTTCACAGCCATGTATCCTGTCATTAAAGTTGTCTACCCTACTACATAACAGCTCATTTGACACAGCTAAAAGTACCCCCCCTCCACCTTGCCTCCCGGTTAATTCTAAGTTTCTGTCACATCTAAATACATTATAACTGTCAGAAAAGAGCTCAGAGGAGCTAATACTGTTTTGCAAATTCGTTTCTGTCAAAGCTACTATTTTAAAATTGCTTGCTAACAAATTGCAAAAAAAAGAATTAGTTTTGGTTCTTAGTCCTCTAACATTCTGATAATAAATAGATTGTTCAAAATTACTACTCATTATTTTCTTAGACCTTCACAAAAATGTATATTAATATATAAATAATTAGATAACAACATAAACAACAAATTAAATAAATAATTACATAACAATAAAGGTTGAAAGACATAGAAACATATAATAATCAATAATTTACTACTTACAAACAAGAGGTTCTTACAATCGCTCCAAGTCTTTTTCCGACACAATCTTAATTGCCTGAGCTCCTTTGTCCCGCCGTATAAAGATGCTGCAATTGGCCGTCCACACCTGGCTGTAACCCTTGGTCCTGGCTGCATCCCGGGTTTTTTTCAGCAGCTCCCTGTTCGCCGGGGTCAATGACTCGTTCACGTAGATACGATTCTCACTGCAGTATCCCAGATCAGATGCCTTCAGATTACGCCGAACTTTCCTTTTATTCAAGAACAAGTCTTTATCCAGGCGACTGATGAAACGGATAATAATAGGTCTCGGTTGCGATCTTGTAGAATCATTTTTACCCATCCTATGAAGTGTGTCCAGCAGGCTTGAAGACCAGTTGTCGAATTGCAGAACATTAGCCAGCCGATTTACGACGTGAATGACGTTCTCATTTTTGTCCTCAGGAATGCCGTAAACAATCAAGTTGTTCCTATGAGAATATTGTTCCAGGTCACGCACATCTTCCTTGACTTTGCCAAGATTGCTGCTGATCTTGCTAGTCTCCCCTTTAATATTCAAAATATCTTCTTCACATTTAGAAATTTTAGCATCCTGATCAGTAACTATTTTTTTTATATCGTTAATATTTGCATGACACATTTCAATTGACTCACACATGTCCCTTTGTTCCTTTTTAATATCACTAATATCATTGGTATTTCTTTCCAGAATAGTAAGAATTGAATTAAGTTTGGTATCAATGGATTGAAGCGTAGGCTCAGCGTCACTCTTGACTTTGGTAGTGTTCCGCGTCACGACCTTAGTACCGGTTTCTGTCATGGCGGCACTGATAACCTAGACACAGCCCGACTCCGAGTTTCTTATCAACAAAATATTTCGTAGCTCGTTGCACTTTAAGAGAAATACCGGTGATCACTATAAACTTTATCAATAATTATATCAAACCTGCACTTCTCGCACAAAACTGATCACTATTTACCAATAAAAACGAGCAAAATTAACGGAGCCGATCTTGTCGTGTGTTACATCTGGTTCATCCCCACTCTTGTCTTTCAGAGTACTTGCAGTATGCTGGTTCTGAGAGGGTTAAAACTTCCACAGGTTCAAGAATAGATGTGGGTCTTAACTAAGAAAAATTGGTTTAAAAGCGGTATTTTCGTTTAAGAATAAAAAATACAAACTATTGCAGACATACAGATTAATTATTTAAATAATAATTATTTTGGAACGTTAACTGTGAGAATGAATCTATGTTGAACATTAGACATTAATTTAAAACTAACTTTTTTGAATATTAAAAAAAACTGAAACCATAGTGGAACAAGGTACATTGCACAGTGACATATCAGTTTGTCTCATGACTTGTCACCTGCGATTGATTATTCTGTAACTTGTCAATAGGATGTCCTTTGTGTTTGACCTCTGACCTATATACTTCAGTGCCTTTATATTTGTTGTCTTAGGCCAAGTGCTTTACTACAGTTTAGGAGCATTTTTGTGTTCTAAGGTTAGAGAGTTTTGGTTGTTTCAATTTGTTTATTACCATTTCAAGATACAAAAATATGTTGAATATGGAATTTTGAATAATTTTACTAAACAGAGCTTTCCAAGTTCATTCAATCATAATCTCCAATGAATGAATCTATTTTTCTGTTAATAATATTTTAATACTGTCTTTATATTTTACTATATTAATAATATATATTATTAGATATTTATATATCAAAAGTTATAGTTTTTATCATAAAACTGATGACGGTAGAAGCAAGAAGACTGGCCCCGTTCATATGGGTCCAGTGAAGCCGGTTTTCCTGTTCGGTGAAATTAGTTTATGTTCAGTTTTCATAGACAGCACCAGCAGTTATCTCTCCAGCAATAACTGAAGTGATAATTCAAATTCTTTTTGAAATGTGCAATTTATAGCACAGACATTTGTAATTGCATAATAGTTTGTCAACCCAAATCGAGCTACCAAACTAAAATGTGTTACGTAATTTTGTTTCTTTTACTATTGACGTTCAGTTACCAGTTCTGACTAATTTAAACCCAATTCAAGCAGGTCGAACTATAACTCTTCCAAAAAAATCTTTTTAAATGTTTTATTTATAACATTTTTGGAAAAACAGTGAGCAGAAAATCATTTTTATGATAAATGTTAAAAGATCTTGTAAATCAAGGTGTGTCATGAATTTTTATTTCGGTCGATTGAGGGTGAATTTTTCCCAAATGTATTAAAACTATTTAAAAATATTGTTTTTAATAAGGGTAGGACTAGTGAATAAAAAGCGCAAAAATGCTACCAGGATTTTAAGGTCAATATAGTGTATCTTTTAATATTTTTGTAAATTTTAAAGTATGGTTTGAAAAGAATGAAAATTTATTTTAATCAAAACTTGCTGTCATTTATACATACAGTACATTGTAGTTGTTTTATAAACTTATCAGCAGTCTAAATAAAATGTCAAAAATAAATGTTCCTGTCAACAATTATTGCAGAAAATAACATTTGAGCATAACAAATAGTTAAATAACTATACTTTAAGAGAAATAATGATATTTGCAGAGTTTGTTCAGTAGACATACTTCTTTACAAACTTTCAGTTATGATATTTGAAGTATCAATACTTGGTCCACTTGAGTAGACCAAGCTCTGGGGAAATCAGTTGAGGTCACAGATGAACAACAATGGGTGGCTGGAGGCTGGGTAGTCTTATCAAGTAGATAAAGGTGATTGAGGGATGAAAGCACAGTAGTGAGAAATGTGAAATTATAGAAAAGTTTATTAAGTTTGAAGTGGCCCCTTTTCTATTAGATTCAATTTAGTTAAGATCTTTCTATCTACTTAAGATCTTAAAAGTAAACATAATTTTATGTTAACTTTAATCAAATTATATATACCTAAATTATATATTATTTATGTATATATATCGTATGGCTTACAAAACCAGATACAAAAAAAAAAAAAAAAACAGTAACTAAATAAAATCTACAGACAAAGTGCTTGTGTCTCAGTGTTTGGATATTGATCTCCAATCACAGCTAAGTTCAAGTTTTGTAACCATTCAACTCTTCATTCTCATATTGAATGAATTCCAGCTGATTCCCCCTCAAAAGAACGCATTGGGCAATCATTAATCATGTTATCCATATTTTGAACTTCACAATCATATGACTGATCATTTGCCAACTTGTATTTTCAGTAGTTGCAACTTCTCACACCCCTGTGAAAGAGACTCAACATAATCCATTCCTTATGAGAAAGGTTCATTCCACCAATGACAGTCATAGGATCTGATACCAGAAACTTGTTTTGATCGTTAAACATATACCAAGTCAACACCCAGTTGGTTTTTGGCAAAACTTTGTTTGATATTAACTGGAAAGCTAGTGTAAGAGGTGGTTTTCTAGATTTGAGTTGTACTGCACTTTTTGGGATACCTTTCAAAATAGCAAGATTTGGAGTAGATAGGATCTTTTTTAAATCTCTGAGGAGTGCCTCTTTGCATCTAATATCCGGAGGAGCTTTGTTGCACAACACTGGAAGCCATGGTGGAGGGGATGAATTGAGGGAACCGCAGATAGTCCTCATCACCCTCCTTAGTTCCATAGTAAGAATATTGAATAAATCTCATGATTGCAGTCAGTTTATCCTAAGGAATTTTAAGCTCAAGCAAGAATTGCATGTTAGATGTAAGGTCACATTTTATCAAATTTACATTGACCTAAACGAAGTTTCGAAAAATGTTTCATGCAAACAGCCTTCTAAATCACTAGTTTTATGATATTGTTTCATTTATCTACGTTTATTTTTATTAGTAACTTATCCATGAAGATAGCTCTCCAATAAGGTAATAATTGGGGAGTGATGGTAAAATAAAACTAATGTCTGACTATAGAGGGAACTAGTACAAGTGAAACACTGCAGACGCTTATGTGCTCAGAGAGGTGAGGTCCCTCTTACACCCACCCACCCACCCATACACGTACAGTGGTATTGACCAACCCACCCACCCATACACGTACAGTAGTATTGGCCCACCCACCCACCCATACACGTAGTGGTATTGACCCACCCCGCCCACCCATACACGTCCAGTGGTATTGACCAACCCGCCCACCCATACACGTACAGTAGTATTGGCCCACCCACCCACCCATACACGTAGTGGTATTGACCCCACCCACCCACCCATACACGTAGTGGTATTGACCAACCCGCCCACCCATACACGTACAGTAGTATTGGCCCACCCGCCCACCCATACACGTAGTGGTATTGTTACCACACACTGTACACACTGTAGTGGTACAGTGTACAAGAGTTTTAGCATCTAATAATTTGGTTGCAAGAGGAAGACTTGTGTAATAATTATCTGTGTATAACACACGACCTTCATTTAGCAGAGAACCACATAACGTTTGGACAACAGTGTCTCCAACACTCATATTGGGGGTAATATCCATTTTCCCACAGTATATTTCAATGTTCCATGTATCTGTACGTTTTATATGGTACATACTATATAAAATGTGCAACCCACCCAGGTACTATTAAAACATTCCTGGGTCCATCGAGCGTGGATGCAAAAGTACCACCCACCCATACACGTACTGTGGTACTAACCCACCCGCCCGCCCATACACGTACTGTGGTACTGACCCACCCGCCCACCCATACACGTACTGTGGTACTAACCCACCCGCCCCACCCATACACGTACAGAGGTATTGAGCCTATAACCTACTTTACTATTGCACTTTTTTCAACTTCCTCCATAACATTTAACCCACCCGCCCACAGATACACGTACAGTGGTAAAGTCCCACCCGCCCACCCACACACGTGCAGTGGTACATCTGTACGTGTATGGGTGGGCGGGTGGGTCAGTACCATTGTACGTGTATGGGTGGACGGGTGGGTCAGTACCATTG
>JAQJVL010008562.1:0-19309 GCA_035578905.1 Stictocephala bisonia
GAAAATTTTTAAGTAGATGGGAGTTAAAGGACTAAAAGGTTAACATTGTATTAAATATAGCTGCCCTTAATTTTTAAATAAACCGTGTATTGTGGGTTGAATAGATTGTTAAGTATGTACCCAACCATGATTAGATAGATAAGTATAGGTAAGTAACGGTGGTAGGAAGCCGTATATCAGTACCTGGAGTTAAGAGCGCATGTTACCAGTGTATTTATAAAACATTCAAAATAATTTGAAATAGGTAGGCTAACGGTGTATGTAAGAAAGATTACTTGTAAAGTAGAGAGGCAACCAATCAGAGTGTAGCATATGGGTGCGCATGCGCGCCAGACCAGTAGCTGACGGATGAAGAGCGTACGAAGGTAGTCGTTGGAAGTACACGAAAGTATATTATATAGTATAACGGTGAAAAGGTTAGGAGTGTATTTTATATAGTATTACGAGGGATTTTAAGAAGGGGGGGGGACTTCCCTTCTGAAGGCGCCATGTTTCCGAGTGGATGCGCTTAATTTTGCTACCAGGTGCGCATTTGCACAGAGTGTAATCGACATTTGTTATAGTGTATGTATGCAGAAATACATTTGTTATAGTGTATATTGCCACAGAGTAGCAAGTCCTTGCGCATGCACCACCCACGCACCGGTGTGGTCGCTAGGTGCGCTGCGGTCGATCGGTATTGCCGCTAGGTGCGCTGTGATCGCGTCGGTCACATAGAGTATGTGAAATATTACGTTTGTTATAGTGTATATATGAGTAGAGTAACAACGTGCATGCGTGCCGGACCAGCAGCTGACGTGTACGAAGGTAGCTGACGGTCGTTGGAAGTACATGAAAGCATTTTATATAGTATAACAGGAAAAGGGTAGAAGTGTATTTTATATGGTATGGTGTGGGAAATGTAAGGGAAATTTGGGAATTTGGAGGGAAGTTTGGAGGGGAAGATTCCCACGGGGGTTGGTACCACTGCTTCCGTTTCGGACGGCCATCTTGGGTCCACTTCCGGTCACTTCCGGTTCACTTCCGGTCCACTTCCGATCACCTCCGGTCACCTCCGGTCCACTTCCGGTCCACTTCCGGTCCACTTCCGGTCACTTCCGGTCACCCCGGTCCATTTCCGGTCACCTCCGGTCCACTTCCGGTCACCCCCGGTCCATTTCCGGTCACTTCCGGTCCACTTCCGGTCTACTTCCGGTCACCTCCGGTCCATTTCCGGTCACTTCCGGTCCACTTCCGGTCCACTTCCGGTCCACTTCCGGTTGCCATCTTGGATCCTGTCGCCATCTTTTGTATTTCATGACGTCATATTGGACAAAAAAGTGCATTTTATATAGTACGATGTGGGAAATGTGAGGGAAATTTAAGAATTTGGAAGGAAATTTTGGGAGGGAAAATTCCCACGAAGGTTGGTACCACTACGCCGCCATCTTGGTCCCGGCCGCCATCTTAGTTCCGGCCGCCATCTTAGTTCCGGCCGCCATCTTGGTTCCGGCCGCCATCTTGGTTCCGGCCGCCATCTTGGTTCCGGCCGCCATCTTGGATCCGGCCGCCATTCTGGATCCGGCCGCCATCTTGGATCCGGTCACGTGACCAAAAAAAAGTGAGTCTCAAACTGCCCAAAAATATCTACTCCCGAAGATGCCCGAAGGTGGCCGCCATCTTGAATCCGAGAGCCGAAGATACCCGAGAGTGGTGCCAGAACCGGCACCTTTACACTACTTACAACCTTTAAGTACATCTTTTAGTTGATTATATTCTCTAAACCCAGAACCCCAATAGAGTCCATGGAAGTACTTCTCCAACCACACAACTTGCTTTTGAACATTTTCTGGTAACTTGTTAAAGTGACAAGGTGGTTGAAACAGTTGTAGTTCATAGACTTGCTCATCGGTGGATATGACAGCCAACTCCTTTACAATAAACTTGTTGTCTTGGTTTTTAAATCCTTGAAAATCCAAAATGAACTCCATATCTGTACGAAAACAGATTAAAATTAGAATATTGATAATTTAATCTTTTTTAAAATTCGGTCAAGATCTAATTGAATAAATTGAGTACCTAATGTGTAAGTATAAAAGTTTTACTATATTTATAATCCATATTTACCTTTATAATGCTGAGTCACTATTGATAACCTTGTGGATGAGGTTAATACTAATCATGATGATGCACTGCTCCTTCTATTTATAGTCGTCATTAGTGACGTAAATCGATGATTCATCAGTTCAAAGGTTGTAATGATGTAATCTAGGTAAAGGTTACTTTTTAACATGGGTGAAAAAATAAACTAAGTCGCAAATTATAATCTAATTATTATTATTTATTATAATTTTTATGATTAGATGTTGACTTATATACACTGCAAGCTGATTTTTCAGTTTTCATATTAAGAAGTTTCAATTTTTCATTAGCACGAAACATATCAATAAGCCGTCTAGTATCAGGTCTTCGATCCTCTTCGGGTAAATTATAAACTTTTACAGTATCAGAAAATTGAACTTTCTTCATTGTTTTAAAAGTTGCAGTCTGTATCCCAGGTTAACGAATAATTTTTCACTATAGTAGTATTTCATAAAATTATCCTTCCATGAAATAAATGGTAGAAATGTTTCTTTATTAACACTTTCCTTCTTACAATATAAATACCAAAAGTATTCACACTCAATACAACTGACATTCTCCAAAGGAAGATCGAATAACAACTCTAATTTAAGATTGAATGGAAGCTTCATCTTTAGCCTTACTGTTGAATCTAGAATTAAACTCGTTATTTATCGCTGGCAGACACCTTATCAATTGCAACCATTGGTCTGAATCCAATTTTATTTTTTCACGTTCACTTTGTATCATAACATATGTCTTATCAGAATTGTTTCTGACTAAAGCACGTAATTTATTTCCTATTATTATAAATAAAGTTTCGTATTGAAGATTTCCATCATCATCATGTGAATAGATCTTGTGAGTTTCCATGTTGTCGTGACGGTGTCTAAGATAAGACTGAGTTAACTTTTATACTGAATTAAGTAGAATATTGATACTTAAATCGTTTCCAAAATTCTTCATCAATTGCGTTAAATCCTTTTTTGAATTCTGTCCAATCATCATAATTAAAATGAACAAAACTATCAGGTTTATTATCACTATTCTTTTTTACAATAAAAATATTTGTATTTGTTTGCCGATTACTGAGTATTACTTTTAAATTATTAGTTAATATTAAAGTCTTACTATAAGCATACTCCATACCTGCTGAACACCTTAACGGTCGAAGTCAATTAATGAACTGATCCATTATACACAACCCAATTACTATTTATAGTTTAAAAATCGTTTCAAAAATTCTTCATCAATTAAGTCAGAAATATCAGGATAAACATGTCTCAATTCATTTAACATAGAATTCCACATTTCTTTCCGTGTAAAATCACGGTAGTATACATAGTATGCATCTTTCCATGTTTTTTTAGAAGGATACCACTTCACATTATTCTTTTTACAATATAAATACCAAAAATAATCATCTTCAATGAAACGCACTTTGTAAAATGGTAAATTTACTAAAATATTATATTTTAATTCTAATGGTAATGTTCGTATATGATCTTCTAAGTACGTATTCCGCTTTTTTCTGACAAACCAAGATCTTCTCTTCTTCATCACAATTTGTACACAAACAACTCACGAATACTGATTCAGCCCTGAAATCTTGATGTATTTATACCAGTAAAATGACGTCAATTGAACACGTGTCTGACAACTGTAACATATCTTTAAGTATCTCCCGCCAAACGTCTTGACCAATATTCTACTAATTCAGACGTTCTGTTTCTTGTTCTTGGCAATGGTGTTGATGATACTTTTGGATCTTGCACATGTTCACCTCCATGTCCGACATGAGTTTGATTCCTATACCATCTAGTGTCACCAGTTGTCCACGTACTAGAAGAAATAAATTTGCTTTGTTCAGGTTTTCTTCCTTCTCTAAATATTCTCTCGTAATATGTTTGATAAGCCGTTATTGTTGGATCGGTTATCGGACGTCGACTGTTGTTTTGATCTTGATTTGATTGACCCTGAGCAGGAGCACGGTGTGCCATGGTCCGAGTATAACGAACGACTAACAACTCGGTCTGAGCAAAGCTATAACAGAAAAATCATATACGTATTTACTATAGTATAATGCTGACACTAGGGTCAAACGATGTCCTTGCTCAGAATCTTTGAACTTGTGATTCTTCAACTCCTTTAAGCTCAGCCATTAGTCTGTTGTAGAGTTCTTCCCCACACTCTTTAGGACCGATGCTTTCAAACAATTTAATAAATGAGTATTCGTAATTTCTAACTTTGTTGCAAACGCTACAATCAGAACCACAAGCAGCTGTCTCTGTACGGTCTCTCTTAAATTTTATATTTTCTACATCCTCAACCAGTTCAGCCATTCTTTGAAGTTTTTCTTCAGCTTCTGGACTCCAGCTAGGTTTTGCAAATCTCAGCTCAACCATGACCACCAGCAAGTTTGCACACATTGTATCTGTGGGTGATAGTGTCTGAACAATACCTTTATATAACCCTGTATTGAAAAAGTGGTGGGGGATAGTAATAGAATACTATATTAAATACAAATTATTGCGCCAATGGTCGAGTTCAGAGATCTTGCCAAGTTCTATTCTCCTAATACTTAACGACCAGTTTTAACGTATGTATTAACGTGTTTGTATTTAATATAGTATAACTAAAAGAGAGGAAACAAAAATCATATATGTATTTATTATAGTATAATGTAATAAATCGTATGAGTTGGCAGCACTGAAATATATTTTTGCAATTAATCGTGTGAGTTGGTAACAATGTGAAAAAACATTTGGTACATTTTATATAGTGTAAAGAAAAACGGATTTTTTTTTGCATCTGAACAAATTAATTCATTTTATATAGTATATCATGGCTCGAGCGAAGCGAGCTGTCACACACATTCTTCTGCCGCTACTTACGTTACCCTCTCGGGTGTGTCACTGTGCCGCAGTGGTATCGACTCCGTTTCACAAACGGAAGGTTCTCAGATCGATCCCGGCACCGGTCACCAACACTTTTTGCCACACAATAAAATACAATTAATTTAATAAATACGCCGTGACGTCAGACCAAAACAACACTGACCTAGGACAACGTTGCGGGGGGTCCACGTGCTCGTAGTAAACAATAGTATGTGTACTACTGACAGAAAAAAGAGCGCGAAAACGGCATGACGTCACACCAAAACAACACTGACCTAGGACAACGTCGCGGGGGGTCCACGTGCTCGTAGTAAACTTGACCTTCAAGGTCACCACGTGGTGATTATCAATGAAAGGTCAACGACCTTGCTGATTATCAGTAGTAAACAATAGTAAACTTGACCTCTGGGGTCAACACGTGGTGATAAATTTGTAAACAACAACAGTACAAAGTCCAAGGTTGTGTCTGAACCGGCATTTATATACTACTGAGTGCTGTACCCAAGCATAGAATTGACTACATGTTATGTTGTAATAAGATATTGGTAGGAGTGAAGTGGGAGTGCTGTACCCAAGCATAGAATTGACTACATGTTACGTTGTAATAAGATATTGGTAGGAGTGAAGTGGGAGTGCTGTACCCAAGCACAGAATTGACTACATGTTATGTTGTAATAAGATATTGGTAGGAGTGAAGTGGGAGTGCTGTACCCAAGCATAGAATTGACTACATGTTATGTTGTAATAAGATAATGGTAGGAGTGAAGTGGGAGTGCTGTACCCAAGCATAGAATTGACTACATGTTATGTTGTAATAAGATATTGGTAGGAGTGAAGTGGGAGTGCTGTACCCAAGCATAGAATTGACTACATGTTATGTTGTAATAAGATATTGGTAGGAGTGAAGTGGGAGTGCTGTACCCAAGCATAGAATTGACTACATGTTATGTTGTAATAAGATATTGGTAGGAGTGAAGTGGGAGTGCTGTACCCAAGCACAGAATTGACTACATGTTATGTTGTAATAAGATATTGGTAGGAGTGAAGTGGGAGTGCTGTACCCAAGCATAGAATTGACTACATATAAAACCTTTAAATGAATGTAATGGGGAATTTCAACTTAATATAGTACTTTTGTACTATGATAATAATATATTTTATTGAGTAAGGACTAGTTAAAATATATTTAAGATATTTAAAATTGTTTTTTTTTAAAGTAAAAAAAGATTCTTTTTACGTTTATTGTTTGCTAATTAATGGATGATACAAAGTTGTGTTAGTATGATAAAACGATTCAAAATATTATTACTCATAAAAGCCATAAATTGCATTTTAAAATGTTTTTGCCCATACAAAAATGTTATAACTAAAAAACTAGTGAAGTTGATATGCGTTTTTAAATATAGTGTTAGATCAGCATGTGTCTCCTCCACCTCAGAAGGCACGTCAATGTTTATCTACAACATATAAACAATAGTATAGGTCCTATATAATACTACGCAGCCATGGTTCTTATATAATAGTACGCAGCCATGGGTCCTATATAATAGTACGCAGCTATGGGTCCTATATAATAATACGCAGCCATGGGTCCTATATAATAGTACGCAGCCATGGGTCCTGTATAATAGTGCGCAACCATGGGTCCTATATAATAGTACGCGGCCATGGGTCCTATATAATAGTGCGCAGCCATGGGTCCTATATAATAGTACGCAGCCATGGGTCCTATATAATAGTACGCAGCCATGGGTCCTATATAATAGTACGCAGCCATGGGTCCTATATAATAGTACGCAGCCATGGGTCCTATATAATAGTACGCAGCCATGGGTCCTATATAATAGTACGCAGCCATGGGTCCTATATAATAGTACGCAGCCATGGGTCCTATATAATAGTACGCAGCCATGGGTCCTATATAATAGTACGCAGCCATGGGTCCTATATAATAATACGCAGCCATGGGTCCTGTATAATAGTGCGCAACCATGGGTCCTATATAATAGTACGCAGTCATAGGTCCTATATAATAGTACGCAGCCATGGGTCCTATATAATAGTACGCAGCCACGGATCCTATAGAATAGTACGCAGCCATGGGTCCCATATAACCTTACACAGCCATGATGCCCATGTAACCTTACTGAGCCATGGGTCCCATATAACCTTACGCAGCCATGATGGCCACGTAACTTTACTGAGCCATGGGTCCCATATATCCTTACACAGCTATGACGCCCATGATAACTTATGAAGCCATGAGTCCCATATAACTTGACGGAGCTATTAGTCCCAATTAACCTTACACAGCCATTATCCCCATGTATCGTTATGAAGCCATGAGTTCCATATAATCTGACATGAGTCACATATAACCTGACGGAGCCATGAGTCCTTTTTAACCTGACCATGTGTTACATATCAACAGTCTCAACAATTAGTTACAATATCAATTGTTAACTAGATATAGAATGTAGCTGTCCACTCCTGATTTACAATGTATAGTTAGTTGAAAGTTGTCTACTATGATTTTCAATGTCAGTTGTGAATAGGCGATTTACATGTGAGTTTGTCAACTATGATGTATAATGTCAGCTGTCAACTCGTGATATAAAATGTCGGTGTAAACATATTACTTACATTTTAATAATTCTTTTAATTGTTGTTTTTTTTTTACTATCCTCCATATGCGTTAGCATAGAGAAAGTATTATGATCTTCCAAACAAAAATTTGTACTAGATGGACTAAACATTCATTTTAGGATCCCCTTAACCCAAAAAGAAGGGGTTTCGAAAAAAAAATGTTGTCTGTCCGTTAGTGTGTCTGTCTGTGTGTGTATGTGCAGTTCGCTGGAGACAAAACGGATGGATCAATTTAAAAAAATGTGGTATGTAGGTGTATTTAACCAATATCTTCAGACCACTTTTTTCACTTTTGTGAAATTTTAGTTTTTTTATTTTTATGGGCAAAAACATACAAAAATAGAATTTTCTCGAAAACGGCTCCAATGATTTTGGTTAAATTTTCAGGAAAGGTGTGAATTACAATTATTGACACATGATGATCTAACACAATATTTGAACACAGCCCAATATACAAACATCATGTTGTAGACAAACACTGAAGTCCCTTCCGAGGTGGAGGGGACACATGCTGATCTAACACAATATTTGAACACAGCCCAATATACCGATGTCATGTTGTACTCAAACATTGACTTGCCTTACGAGGCGGAGGGGACAAATGCTGATCTAACATAATATTTGAACACAGCCCAATATACAAACATCATGTTGTAGACAAACATTGAAGTCCCTTCCGAGGTGGAGGGGACACATGCTGATCTAACACAATATTTGAACACAGCCCAATATACCGATGTCATGTTGTACTCAAACATTGACTTGCCTTTCGAGGCGGAGGGGACACATGCTGATCCAACACAATATTTGAACATAGCCCAATATTCCAATATCATGTGGTAGACAAACATTGACGTGCCTTACGAGGTGGAGGGGAGACATGCTGATCTAACACAATATTTGAACACAGCCCAATGTACCGACGTCATGTTGTAGACAAACATTGATTTGCCTTACTAGGTGGAGGGGACACATGCTGATCTAACACAATATTTGAACACAGCCCAATGTACCGACGTCATGTTGTACTCAAACATTGACGTGCCTGACGAGGCGAAGGGGACACATGCTTATCTAACACAATATTTGAACACAGTCCAATATACTAATATCATGTTGTAGACAAACATTGATGTGCCTTACGAGGTGGAGGGGACACATGCTGATCTAACACAATATTTGAACACAGTCCAATGTACCGACGTCATGTTGTACACAAACATTGAAGTGCCTTACGAGCTGGAGGGAACACGTGCTGATCTAACACAATATTTGAACACAGCCCAATATAAAAACATCATGTTGTAGACAAACATTGACGTGCCTTACGAGGCGAAGGGGATACATGCTGATATAACACAATATTTGAACGTAGCCCAATATACCAATATCATGTTGTAGACAAACATTGACGTGACTTACGAGGTGGAGTGGACACATGCTGATCTAACACAATATTTGAACACAGCCCAATATACCGATGTCATGTTGTACTCAAACATTGACTTGCCTTACGAGGCGGAGGGGACACATGCTGATCCAACACAATATTTGAACATAGCCCAATATTCCAATATCATGTGGTAGACAAACATTGACGTGCCTTACGAGGTGGAGGGGAGACATGCTGATCTAACACAATATTTGAACACAGCCCAATGTACCGACGTCATGTTGTAGACAAACATTGATTTGCCTTACGAGGTGGAGGGGACACATGCTGATCTAACACAATATTTGAACACAGCCCAATGTACCGACGTCATGTTGTACTCAAACATTGACGTGCCTGACGAGGCGAAGGGGACACATGCTTATCTAACACAATATTTGAACACAGTCCAATATACTAATATCATGTTGTAGACAAACATTGATGTGCCTTACGAGGTGGAGGGGACACATGCTGATCTAACACAATATTTGAACACAGCCCAATATAAAAACGTCATGTTGTAGACAAACATTGATTTGCCTTACGAGGTGGAGGGGACACATGCTGATCTAACACAATATTTGAACACAGCCCAATATAAAAACGTCATGTTGTAGACAAACATTGATTTGCCTTATGAGGTGGAGGGGACACATGCTGATCTAACACAATATTTGAACACAGCCAATATAAAAACATCATGTTGTAGACAAACATTGATTTGCCTTACGAGCTGGAGGGAACACATGATGATCTAACACAATATTTGAACACAGCCCAATATAAAAACATCATGTTGTAGACAAACATTGATTTGCCTTACGAGCTGGAGGGAACACATGATGATCTAACACAATATTTGAACACAGCCCAATATAAAAACATCATGTTGTAGACAAACATTGATTTGCCTTACGAGATGGAGGGGACACATGCTGATCTAACACAATATTTGAACACAGCCCAATGTACCGACGTCATGTTGTACACAAACATTGAAGTGCCTTACGAGCCGGAGGGGACACATACTGATCTAACACACTATTTGAACACAGCCCAATATACCGACGTCATGTTGTACTCAAACATTGACGTGCCTGACGAGGCGAAGGGGGCACATGCTTATCTAACACAATATTTGAACACAGTCCAATATACCAATATCATGTTGTAGACAAACATTGACGTGCCTTCCGAGGTGGAGTGGACACATGCTGATCTACACAATATTTGAACACAGCCCAATGTACCGACGTCATATTGTATATAAACATTGACGTGCCTTACGAGGTGGAGGGGACACATGCTGATATAACACAATATTTGAACACAATCCAATGTTCTGAAGTCATATTGTAGACAAACATTGAAGTGCCTCTGTTTGTCTCCCCAAACATACAAACTCGCGTTTGTCATTTGGCAAAGGAACTCTTTAGATTGTCCATCTATCTTTCTGTTAACATATTTTATATATGTTGTACTTTAAATAATTGGTCATGTATTGTTTTGGCGATAAACGTAAAAGTTCAGCCTCGAAATAGATCATGTTAATAGTGTGATCTGTATTTTTCAGTGAAATTAGGGTATTAAACAATTTAGATCTCATAAAGGTGTAGTATATGACAACATAGTAAGTAGCCTACCGCTTGGAACAACAAACCTTACTTATGTACAAGTGAGGAATTCAAATAATATCTCTAATGTTTAAATAAGGACACATGAGATTTGCTAACATAATTAATTATACAGTCATCTACAAAAGGTTATTGTGGCAAAAATTATTGTTGCTGGAGATTATCAAAATAATAGAATGTCTTATTTACTTAAGGTTATCCGAGGAAATGTTTAATTTGTGTTAGTTCTAATGGTGTTTTCATTTAGAAACTAGTATTTATAAATTATATTTATCTTGCATCTTTTGGCGTGGAAAGTATGAAATTGACAGATTTGTTCACCTTGGTATTTGTATTGAGTCTCTCGAGTTAGTAGTTCTATGTCTTGTACTCAAGGCCGGGTTTGGTAAGTAGACATTATTTGATCCTGTAGAGAAACAACGTACGTGCACGTGCGATATCTGATACCTGTAGAGAAACAATGTGCGTGCACGTGTGATATCTGATACCTGTAGAGAAACAATGTGCGTACACGTGCGATATATGATACCTGTAGAGAAACAATGTGCGTGCAAGTGTGATATCTGATACCTGTAGAGAAACAATGTGCGTACACGTGCGATATATGATACCTGTAGAGAAGCAATGTGCGTGCACGTGTGATATCTGATACCTGTAGAGAAACAATGTGCGTACACGTACGATATATGATACCTGTAGAGAAACAATGTGCGTACACGTGTGATATCTGATACCTGTACAGAAACAATATGCGTACACGTGCGATATATGATACATGTAGAGAAACAATGTGCGTACACGTGCGATATCTGATACCTGTAGAGAAGCAATGTGCGTACTCTGCCATATATGATAACTGTACAGAAACAATGTGCGTACACTGCCATATATGATAACTGTACAGAAACAATGTGCGTACCCGTGCGATATCTGATACCTGTAGAGAAACAATGTGCGTGCACGTGCGATATCTGATACCTGTAGAGAAACAATGTGCGTGCACGTGCGATATCTGATACCTGTAGAGAAACAATGTGCGTGCACGTGCGATATCTGATACCTGTAGAGAAACAATGTGCGTGCACGTGTGATATCTGATACCTGTAGAGAAACAATGTGCGTACACTGCCATATATGATAACTATACAGAAACAATGTGCGTGCACGTGCGATTTCACAACGTTATTTTTCTCCATAGAGAATTTGATAATTGAATTTTTTTGACTAATTGTGTTTCATAAAGCATCATTTTGATCAGAATAATTTACTTGAAACCATTAAATAGTTGAGAAATAATATTGTTCAAATTAATTACTTTCAAATTCAAATGACCGCTACTCTGGAATGGATAAACCTTTTGAAATTCGGTTTACGGCAATTAATTTCTTTTGAACAGACCTTTCATATGATACTAAACTCGACCTAGGATTACTATGAAGATTTTCATTCAACTCCTCGCGGGCCGTCCCCTATAAAAGATGAAATGTCGCTAATGGCGTCAAAAAGTTTGTTATTTGTAACTATGATAGTGTACAAGATTACAAGTGAAGTCATACAAAAGTTGTGTAAGCGTTTCCATATTTTTCCACCCTGTATACTATTTCCATTATTATTATTACATACTGTATCAAAATTTCAAGTTCATTAAAATCCAAATTTGAGTACGATTGTGTAAAATGCAGTTTTTCCTAGAAAATTAATAACATTTGGAACATATTTGAATATAATACGGTTTAATTTGATTCTTGTATGAAAAACAGAGTTTAATAATTAATAAGATAAAGGATAGGCTCATCAAAAATTATACACTTCCCCTCAAAAGATTATAATATTATATTTAGGAAAAATGGAACCATCAAACAGCGTCTTAGTCGATTGCTTAGTCAGAAATACATTATTATCACTATGTATTAAAACTAGTTTATTATAAGCCAATCTGTACTTAGATCATTATTGACGGGTAGATTATTTAATATGCTGCTCAGTTTGCTATTTGTAAATGTTATGTATTGTAGATTGTGTATTAGTTTTATTTGTTCAAAGTTTGTAAATTTTTTTTGTAAAAAACTGAAATGTATAATGGGTTTACCGTTGAAATAAATAAATAAATCTGTTTATAGGTTTTCTTTTAAATATCAGTTAAAAACACAACAGAAATCGTGTAACTTATTTCATAGCAATGAAACAGTATCAGCAAAATTATCACGAAACTTCTCCTTTACAAAAATAAAAATATTCCTTTTCGGATTGTTTGTACATTATTAAAAAGCATAATTTTCATGAATATTTTTTCGATATTATTGTATATTTACTGTAATTAATTTAAAATAAATTAGATTTTCTTTTATTTTGTGCGTATTATTTTATTTATTATTTTATGTGGATTAATTAATAAGGGTCGGTGGTGTGCCCAGTTTTGTGAACTAAGTAATATGGTGACCACATAGCATAACTGTCGTATTCCACTGGAAACGTCGGCACAGCTCTTTTGTGGTGATCCTAATAATATATTCCTTTAAACACATCAATTACTTCAGAGAAGTCCTAAATACTATGCGCAACTTTTTGTTACCTGCCAGACAGATGATACATCCATTCTTAAGGTGTAAAACGGTTACTGCTTTGTAGTTAACGTGTTATAAAATAATCGATTTTCGGAAGCTGAAATCAATTATTTTATTATGTTTATATGTTATCTATTTACAAAGTCAGTCGTATATGTCCTCAGAGTGGGTGGATCAACGTCAGTCGTATGTCTGTGAGGTGAATGGGTTAGCGTCAGTCGT
This sequence comes from Stictocephala bisonia, assembly GCA_035578905.1. Classification (NCBI taxonomy): domain Eukaryota; kingdom Metazoa; phylum Arthropoda; class Insecta; order Hemiptera; family Membracidae; genus Stictocephala; species Stictocephala bisonia. The sequence goes on from JAQJVL010008562.1 coordinate 13,499, forward strand.
ATACCACACTGTTTGTTTAAGTCCAAAAGTTCAGTTTCTTAGTTAAAATGTTACCGTTTTTCTTCTCATGCAAGTAGACAACTTTTTAAACAAAGAATGTTCATACATAATTTATATGCGTCATACTAATTAATCTAAGAAATAGGCATATAGGCTTTATATAAATTTACATTTTAATAACTGTATATCAATCAATAAAGCTAAAGAGACAGTGTACTAAATGGTTAAATAAGGTACTTTCTAATTAGTAAGTATGGCATCGCGCGGTGTTGCCATATCGTTTCTGAGAACCAACCAACCACATGTATCATCTATGACTAGTATGATTGTCGTGGCGTACCGCGGATTTAAGTAAATTAAAAAAGGGGCGATGAATTAAAATTCACATGTGAGGAGAACTTAGATTTATTAAATATGAAATGTAAAAATATATCCTGACGGTAAAGCAATATAAAATGACCAAATAAATGAAATGTAATACTATGCAACGAATCAGTATACTTAGCCTTTGTTAAAGATAAGTATTGTATCGAATCAGGTGTATGCGGACCGAGCAGGTCTGTGACTTGTAACCAACAACTGTCGTTCAAGACTATACAAGGGGTTGAGGGTGACCGCCAAAAACCACCCCCATTCTTCTGTCCTCACTCGGCCACAACAATGCTTATGTTCAATACTGTCGATTTAATTGGCATTTTGTTTACAAAACAACAATATGATAATATGTAAATACCTCTAGAACGTAGTAGTAAAATTAACTATGGTATGTGTTATGGTCCAGTCGTTTTAACTTTATATCTGAGGTTTGCGAGCTAAAATGGAAAATTGACATAGGCAACGTCACATTCAGACCACCAAAGCCCTCCTCTAAATTTTTCATCCGGCAAATCACAACTGGGAAGAATGTAGGAAGGTACAAATTAATTTTTTTAGTGGGGATTAAAATCTTTTTAGTATTTAATTGAGAAGTACTTTTTTACTGTTTACAAGTATCAAAAAACTAAGTCAATCGGACAAATTTAACTTATAAAAATTATCAGGCCCTAGTTGTGATTTATCTAGACCGGAAACAAATTAGCCGTGGGACAGGAAGGAGCCAAGCGCTCAAGATATAAAATGTTTACCATGTTGTATTCCCTTCAGAGGTAAAGTTAGAACGGCTGGACTGTAATCCTGTAGTTTTTATGTCATTATAATAATATAAATATTTTATATTCTGTAGAAAGTACTATTAAATAATGTTTATCAAGTGAAATAGCTGTTTTTATCCGTAATTATATCAGTAAATATATACAGGGTGTTCCCGAACTCTCTGAGGATATTTTTAGGTATTGATTGTGGGTCAAAAACAAGACGAAGTTTTTTTTTATTTTTTTATTTCAGTAAGAGAATGGTTTTAGTAATGTGTATATAAAATTTAAACTCTATAGGTTAAATTGTTTTTAAAATAAAAAATAATTTGTAAAAAGCACAAAATGGTGGCTGTGCGGGTACCGGAGGTGATTTGGAATTTTTAAATATGATATTCGTCTTGTTTTTGACCCACAATCAATACCTACAAATATCCTCAGAGAGTTCAGGGACACTCTGAATAACCAAAACACGTGCATTTGTTTATAACACGAACGCGGCAACTATTTAGAAAAGACGTCAGCGACGAGGTTGCGCAGTACACTGTAATGTCATATGGACGAAATCAGCTGGTTTGTTTATTCTATTAAATACCGGCATTGATTATATAAACCTACAATAGATAAACCATCTAATAGGTATATTTGTGGCAGTAATTTTGTTAGTTTGTGTGGCCCGCAACCACAGCTGGTTTAAACTGAATTACATTTACATGGGACTACACTAGCGCTATACAATGACCACAAAAACAGCTGATATTTTGAGATTCAAAATTTAACATTGGATGGGAAATCTATTTGTGTATAAAATATATGATACCGGTAACTAAATCAATAAATTACATAGAATAGTAAGCAAGTTATTTATCACTTATAAGTAAGCGCAAAAAAAGAAAAAAAATCAGGGGGATTCACATGATCATCGGACTATTTTAGCGTGGTTTACACTATGTATAGAGCCCTCTGATTTTTTTAATAATGATTTTAAAACGAGATAACCCCTATAATTTTGTTATCACCTGGTGATTAATCTTAGAAGGTAGATTGAACCGTTTCGTAATTGATATGACATCAACAAAACATTTCTGTTTCCAATGCTGAGTGCCGCGGGTTCAAATCACGGGACGTCCAGCTAAATTTGCCATAGGGGTTTGGACCGTTGTCACTCAACAACGTTTGAAAACCGTGTTAAAAATGCCAATGGCGTAGAGTAAACAGTGTAAAGAAACATTGAGTACTTTAGCCATAGACCTGTATTTTAGCTACGTACGCAAAGTTTATTACTCTATAGTTGTTTTTTAGTGTTAACATGTTAGATATTTTTGGTAGAACTAGGAATTGAAATTGGAGTATTAATTATTGGACTTGGACAGTTGGAGTTGGACTAAAAAGAGAATTAGATGGACCCTAATTCTGATTATGTGTTATTGTATATGAACTAAGGTCAGTTTCAAATTGATTATTGTCACTTAACGGGCATATTTTGGTTTTATACATTTTGCATTTAGAGTTTACACATGTTTATTTATCTCATTAAAGTAGTCAGTTAACTCAGCACAGGTAAAATTCCGCAAGTGTTGCCTAACCTAAAATTTTAGAGGTTAGTTTTGGACAACTTTAAGTTGCCTAATGAAGCTTACTTTCTCAAATCAAAATTTACATCAAGTTTAGAAAGTATTAATTATTTTAATATTCCATGACATTGCTGCTGTGAAATTGGCAATAATCTAAGTCCATAGGGGAGTCTTTCAAAGGTGTGTGGTGGATCATTAGATCAACATTTTTTTTGACAACTCCATTGGCATTTTTTAATTACTCTAAAAACGTAGTTACAAGACAACAGTCTTAACCCATCAAGCAAATTTATGTCCTCCTGGGATTTGAACCTGTGACCCTGTTCATATGAAGCAGAATCTGTATTGATTATATATATATATATATATATATATATATATATATATATATATATATATATATATATATAGGCTATATATATCGATATCATTTTCATTAGCCTAACATCATTTGGATTTACCTAATCCTTTATGCAGTCAACGCCTGTTTATCTGTGAGATAATAGAAACTAGGTAGTACCATTTTCATCCTGGTAAAACGTTTATTTAATTAATAATATATTGTACAAAATTTGGGGAGCTAACGCACACGTCCTGCGTACAACTGCTTTGTCATAGGTCTATTCACCTGCTGAATATAGTGCTCCCGTATGGCTAAATAGTGTTCACATTTATGCAGTTGATGTCCAACTTAATAGGTTCATAGAGCTATTAGTGGCACTTTTATGTAAATTCCACTTCCTTAGCTCCCGGTGCTGTACAATAAGAGATAAGACGTCAGAAGGCACTACTTAAAGAATTCAATAAGATCTTGAATGCCCTGCATCTCCCCATTATACAGGTTCTCCCATGTCAGAACGATCGCTTAAAATCTCAAAACCCACCTCTACATATCGCTTTCCAGATCAAACTTTTCGCCCAATACCAGCAGGGCCGTAGCGTGAAACTGTTTTGATGGACGAAATAAGTTCTTTATTAACGATCTGTCAATACATGTAGGTGGGATGAACCTCCCTCGTAGCGAGTGGACACTCTTAAATCGGTACTGACCTGGCATTGGTAGATGCAAATACTGGAAGTATAAATGGGGATTGACACTAGATCAGTCATGTGATTGTGGGGAGTCTATTCAAACAATGGATCACATAGTTACAGAGTGCCTCCTACGCTCTTTTACGGAGGGATTAGTTAGCATACTCAGTAAGGCAGGTCTTAGATGGCTCAATGGTTTGGACTTAGCTTTGTGACAGGAGATCACTTTAAATTTAAATCATTGAATGTACCATCATGGCTTTTGTATATTTATCCAAATATCCATCGCAGCTTTAAAATGAACAAATGGTAACTGACAGCAAACCATACAATAAATATATACTGTATATAGCACAAAATTTAATGCTGTACAGTTTATTACAGTATATAACATAGTAATGTACAGTAATTTTACATAGGAGCAGCCTTAGCTAAGGGGTTAAGGCGATAGCTTGCCACGCAATCGGTCTGGGTTTGATTTCCAATAAGATCATTAACAGTTTTTACCTTGCTGCCCTGTGGTTCGGAAGTCACGTTAAGCCGTTGGTCCCCAGGTTAAGTGTTAGAGAGGGCTTCTTAGCCCTAACTTCGTCTGGTAAAATACGAACTTTAACTTTTAATTTCTACTTTAATTAAATTACACTGCACACTTTTTAAAATAAAACGGAAATATAAAATACTGTACATTCTGTTTTGCATAATTGTACAGCACCGTACATATGAAGCCATTTTTAAAGTTACTGTACCAGAGGGTATGGTAGAGTTGTTTTTCCAATGCGTGGTGAAATAAAAAATTGCTTGATTTTGAATATAGTAACAAAATTCACTATATCAAGTATGATTTTAAAATGGGAACAACAATTTCGGTAAATTTCCATTATTTGACAATTGTATTAGTTGAAATTGTATTGAAACATGTAATTTTGTGGTTATTCATTGCTGGTTATAAACACTGTTTATATGAGAGATATTTAAGCATTTAGCTGCAAACATAGTTTTTACAGAAATGATAAATATATTAAAAAAAAATAAAAGCAGGTTTGACATTTATAAATCATGTATTATAAAAAACATGGTTTATTATGCAATTTCTTGCCACCTAAGAAAATTTGGAAAACTGCCTGAAATAAGTCAAGAATAGGCTATATTTTAACAAGATATGCTTTTTATTCTACGGAAATTATGGATTTTATCAAACAATTGGAAAAAACTTAATGTCACATAATTTAGTATTTTTTACATATTTCCATTAATTAAAAATATATTTTAGTAATCTTTTTTTTATTTTGATCTGTTTTTTTTTTAGTTTTTTGATTAGCAAATTGTTTTTAATTAGTTTTTTAATTTAATTGAATGCGAATTTTTGGTCTGTGACGATTATTTCTCGAAATAAAACTTTTGTGTTGAATCACGATTAGCATAAGTTAGGATAAGTTAGGTTATGTTTGGTTAGTTAAGTGTATTTTTCAGGCTGAAAAAATAGTTTTATTGAAAAACTAATTATTTATTTGTGTTCAGCATAAAAAATAACATATAAACTAAACGAAAAAAGTTAAGTTAAAGTAACGATTTTTTAAAAAGTTGGTTTTTCCTATCAGATATAAAACTAGTTTTTCGATTTTTTTGTAGAAAACGAGTTTTCCATGGTTGAAATCAACTTGCTTAAGTAATATAACTCATATTTCCCAAAATTTTCAAGAACAAATTCTATTTTCAGAAGTGGCTTGAAAGTACATAGGCCTTAAGTACATACCATAACGTGAAATTATCAAAGTAATAAAAAAAAAAAAATAATAACAGAAATATGTCAAAAATATTAATAGTTGTAAAATTGCCATATAATAAAACATTTTTCTTGTAATAATGTAGCCAATTTTTAATTAATCTCAGTTTGGGGTCATTCATTATAGAGTAAGAGCCTACTACGGCTAGACTTTCATTATTTTATAAAAGCTGAAAGTTTTTCTGTGCATGTCGTCCTCTATACAGGTAAAAACGACCAGCGACTATAAAGTTTGGGTTGTGGTTACTTGGGCAGGTATCAGGTAGTAAAGGTGTGTAAAATAGTACCAAAA
>JAQJVL010008563.1:0-19306 GCA_035578905.1 Stictocephala bisonia
CGACAGAAATTTATGTCAGCCAAAGATGGTCCCATGTGCAAAAAGGCGGACAAACACAACGTGGCTTGGCCAGTGAAGAACGGTGAGGGGGGAGTGTACGGTCGATACTGTGACGTCATAGGTTGACCTGTTGCCACAGCCATTGATATTTCATCTCCACAGCCTCCTCATGTCAGTCAAAATTGGTTCCATTAGTAACTATGACGGGACATACAAAACGTCACTTGGTCAGTGAAGAACGGTGAGGGGGGAGTGTACGGTCGATACTGTGACGTCATAGGTTGACCTGTTACCAGAGCCATTTATATTTCATATCCACAGCCACCTCATGTCAGTCAAAGTTGGTCCCATGAGTAACTATGATGGGACATATACAACGTGACTTGTTAAGTGAAGATGGAGACAGGTGAAATAGACGGTCGATACTGTAATGTCATAGGTTGACCTGTTGCCACAACCATTGATTGACATGATCTCCACAGCCACCTCATGTCAGTCAAAGTTGGTCCCATGAGTAACTATTTTAGGCCATACACAACGTGGTTTGGTCAGTGAAAAATGGAGAAGGGGGTCGATATCGTGACATCATAGGCTGACCTGTTGCAACAGCCAATGATATTTTATCTCCACAGCCACCTCATGTAAGCGAAAGTTGGTCCCCAAGTGTAAACAAGATGGGACTATCCACAACGTGGCTTGGTCAGTGAAGAACGGAGAAGGGGGAGTGTACGGTCGATATCGTGACGTCATATTCTGACCTGTTGCCACAGTCATTGATGTTTCACCTCACGTCTGCCACAGTAGGTTTTTAGTGCCATTGAATTTTTTTTTTTTTTTTTTAGTTGAAGTCAAATAAATTTATCATATATATTTTTTAAGTTTAGTTCACATTAAAGAAGAATTAATTTTCTTAACAGTCTGAGTAATTGTAATAATAAACTTATGTTAATTAATTTGATTTAACTCAAACGAAATCAAGTAAACTGTACCAATAGAATGATATCCATTTCACTGTATGTAGAGATTTAGTGTTTATAATGTTGTATTATGTGTAATTTATTTATTTTTATTCCTAATTCTTAACCCAACAAGTTAAATCATTCTAAACCTCACTAAGATAACATACTAATGTCTTTATAAGAAATGTTTTTGTAATTAAATGTGTTTGGTACATTTGTATGATATTATTATCGAATAAATCTTGAAATCAAAACTGCTTTCTATTCTGAATCATAAATTTAACATAATTAAAAAAATAATAAATGTTATTCATGACTATACTCATGAATAAAATGTATTATTCATATTTTTTATGAATATTTATTTTTATGTAGTCATGAATGAATATTTATGCAGTCAGAAATTACATGAATGTTTAGCTAAGGAAAATTACAAATGTGTATAAATGTCTATATCAGGTAGCAGTCATGCCTAAAGCATTCATAACCCATCTATTGGAGGTCGGGGGCATATAGCTTATCGATTGTAGTATTTGGATGACGACTTACAGACGAGTTTTCAATAACTTTCTAGGTAGAAAAGGGATTGTAATAAATAATCAGACTCAAATAGTAATATATGATACGTACTATGAAAAATAAATTTTGCGAGTAATAATGACTCTCCCACCCACCCATACATGCACAGTGATTATGACTATCCCACCTACCTATACACGTACAATGGTAATTACTCTCCCACCCACCCTTACACGTCAGTGGTAATGACTCTCCCACCCACCCATACACATTTCAGTAGTAGTGACTCTCCCACCCACCCATACACGTTCAGGAATAATGACTCTCCCACCCACCCATACACTTACAGGGGTAATAACTCTCCCACCCACCCATACACGTAAAGGAGTAATGACCCTCTCAGCCACCCATACATGTACAGTGGTAATTACTCTCCCACCACCCATACACGTTCGGTGGTAATGGCCCTCCCACCCACCTAAACACGTACATTGGTAATGCCTCTCCCACCCACCCATACACGTACAGTGGTAATGATGTAGCTAGACTACATTGTTAGCTAAACATACATGAATTCCGACTAATAAAATACATGTAAATTTATTAATCATGAATAAAAACTATTATAATATGTTGAGAAGCGTGTCAAGGGTATCTAAAAATCTAAAGGTCAATATCTAAAAGTGACTTTACACTCGGTTATATGTCTAGGCTTAAATGCCAAACCAAGACAAAATTTTCTACTAATTACTCGATATTTACTCACGTATATTTAACGTATTTACAACATGACCGAATAATTAATTTTACGGCCTCAAGGAGCCAATAAAAAGTTCTTTTAAAAATTGATAAGAAAGATGCAATTCTGAAATTGATACAACTTATAGAAAGTATTCATTTCAAGAAATATAAATGCGATAAAATTTAACGTTTAAAGTTTAACATTTTAAAGTTAGTACACTTTGAAAACCAATTATAACCTCGGTACTTTTTTGTTCCAACAAGGATAAAAATTAATAAAAATAATAATGAAATCTAAAAATGTTATGCATATGTCAAACGTACAACTAAACGAGAAAAATTAAGGAGTGATTACATTTTTCATAGGCCTCATATTTTCTCGATAAACAACCTTCAAACTTTTCTATACACAACATTTCTGCGCCAACAGTAACAGTTGAGCTAATAGTACGCCAAACATCGTCGAAGTGCTTATGTGAAGAAACTAATCTTAGACATCAGCGCAGACGAAGGGCTACAAAAAATGTATCCAGACTTGGAAAGTCAATGGAATTTTATCACTGAATCACTGATCAGTAGTGATTATCTATATAGGCACATGTGTAGCTCACTGCTTTAACATTTGTTGATTTTGTATTACTTATAACTACTATTTTTGTATTACTTAGTAATAACAATTTTTAAATGGCTGACGTGAAAATGCTGACTTGTTTGCATAGGTACTGAAGCTCCGACATTTAGCTTATATAATATATCAAGTGACATTACAGTTAACAATGAAATTGTTTACAAAAAGTATCATATACATTTTAGCTGTATGTACTATATTTTCCTCACAAGAAGGGGGAACAGGTGAGTAGACAAAAACATATGATTTATTGGAACAGTTCATTCCATTTAAGCGTGATTAAAAGAAGCTGAACATATCTAAACTTTCTCACTTTTAACGTAACCACTAAACTAAAAAAACTGCTTTTAAAATTGATATGTTACTTTTTACAACCTGTAATATGATATCTAAATTTCAACATTCTGCTGAACAGCGTGCTCATTTAAGTTTTTTTTTTTCTGTAGTTGCGATATATTTTTAGAACACATCAAATTTAGCTAAATATATAAGTTTTCTCTCAAAGATTCGGTGAGTTCATTATGTTGTCAAGAAAATGTGATTTTTGGAAAATTTCCTCCAATCTAAGCACCATAAAAAGAAAGTGAAAACTTAAAAATTGGCTCACTATTACCTTGACCACTATTTTTACCTTGACTAGTAGTGTTTAAAATTTTATTTATCTCTTTTGATAAAATAAAAAAAAAATAAATAAAATAGTGGATAATCAAATGATGACCTGCGTGCACAGTTTAATATTTGTTATAAGTTGCAATATTATTTTACAATTCCTCAAAGGAAATATTTTACTGAACAATTTAATTGTAAAAAAAATACTATGAATTATTGATATATATACCATAGTTTTCTCTTAAATGTCACTAAAGGGAAATTAAAAAAAACAAGTAATTTTTACAAGTATTTACTCCAATAATTAAGCATAATTAATAAAAGAAGATGAAAACTTGAAATGGTTGTCCGTTGTTCCTTTTGGAAATGTGTTTATCAAATTATTACTAAATTTACATATTTTTTCTAACTGTTTAACTTTATATGACCAAAATAGTTCAATCAATAAGTACATACTTTCTTCAAATAAAAAAATGGTTACTTAATATTAACGATACAAATTTTGTAAATAATATTTTAGTGTAAGCTCTTTAAATTTAATTGTACTGCTGTACATTAATAGCATGTAAGTTATAAAAATACATTTTTTATAACATATTTACTAGTGAACTACATATGTATAGTCATAAACTGCGTGGTTATATTTTATTAGTATACTACTTCTTCTGGTTATTTGTACTTCTTTATTAACAAACATATTTTGTAACAATGTTAATAGTAACGCCTCTTATTTATTTATTAAATGATTTAATTACTGAATGTAAGGTAAATATATAATTACATAAGGGAATATAGTTTTTATGTTGATATTTGTAGGATAGAGATAAGCAGGCGACGCACAGAAAGATATTGAAGTGACCGGACTGGACTCTGTTATCGTTTTTGTTTCCATATTTGTGCTGTCACATATAGTGGCAATGATTATTCTGAAAATATTAACTGATTGAACAATTTGTATATTTAATAAATCGTTATTTCATTATTTCTTTATTCTGCTTTAGACTTTATAGCAATTGTAACTATGCTGAATGGTTAGTAAAATCATTAAAAAAAAATTACTTATGATTTATTGTTACGTTTCCTACAAATACTATTCCACTTCTTTGCAAGATATAATTATATGAAGTAAAGCAAGAGGTAATGCAGCGTACTTGTGCTGGCTGACTACTTGGAGCGCCAGCGTCGCGCTAGCTCCACGCCTGTAAAGGAAGTGTTGTGATTCTACATTGTTAGTGCGGTAATATATTTATTATAATTTATTACAAATTATATCCGTTGTTCAACAATATTAAAAATCTAAGTGAGGATGCCAGGAGTTTGATTACCGTTCGTCGTTGTTCCATCATCATAATTAAGACTTTGTTATTAATTGAAGATTCCCAATTGCCTGAGGAAGGTATGGCAGCACTGAGGAGAACTTTTCGTACATTTTCGAAACGTTCTCCTGGAGAACTAAACCTATGACCACAAGCTCCAAAGGCGAGCGCTTTATCACTCTCCCATCGAACCACCAACTTTCAATCAAACGCAAAATAACTTTTTGGGACGTTCAGAAAAAGAAACCAATTTAGAAGACTATTTTCATATGTTAATTGTTATAGTTAAGTACAGAAGGTGTGATTTTTTTAACTCTTATAAGACGAGTAAATGGATAAAGAAGTCGGATTAAACTGACCTACTTATGATAATAATCCTAACCCACGCAGGATCCTTTAATTTTCAACCCTGAAATTATTGCTATTTTCTTCTATCTTTGATTTCATCTAACACTTGTTTCTAACAACTATTTTCTTATAAATTCTATTCTTTTGACATTTTCACTTCATCTTTTCAAAAAACCTCTGTAAAAAATCCATCCAATAATCGTTCTTGTATCTGTATAATATTTTTCTTTATCTTTAAACACACCTTACAATGCGCTGGAAAAATGTTTGTTGATTTAGTAACAATATTTCATTAGTGTCAATTACATAAATAAAACAATAATTATTTATTGTAATTAGTATAGTGTTCAGTATATAAATTAATGTTTAATATTAAAATTCCCAATACATTTACTAAAACTAATTTAAAAAAAGTACCCTACAGCAAAATAAAAGTGCTCTCACATTTAAAAACGTGAATTCTATCAAACATTTTAACCGAGCCATGTGAAGATGATAATTGGCCAAGCAACACAGAGGGGGAGGTTTGACCCTCCATGGCGTGCACGCTTTGACACAAAGGGAGGAACCGGCTCAATTACTCTTTGTACTTTGTTTCCTCTTGCGTACGAGAGTAACATTTCATTTCCGTATCAATGTTATCTGTACAGACGTTTTATTGCTTTAATTGATGGTTGTTTACTCTCTAACTCACCTCTATAAATACATTCACACACTTCATTCCAAACTATAAAACTCTCATGATGTATTTCAAATTATTAACTTCCTATTTTCGTCAATAATTTAAGGAAAGCATACAGAAGAAAAACGTGTATGTTAACTGAAAAAATAGTAATTTTTAATTCAGTGTGTTTGCTAGTTTTTATCAACAATCATAACTCTCCAATTGATACACTAAGTAATAAGTAAAGATAAACGTTTTATTATTATCATTATCATGTCAAGATAGCCGTGTTGAATTAATTGCCTGTGTAATAAAATACATAATTCTTTTTTCACATTTGCTACGAGAATTCAAATGTAATTTAAGTCGTTTGAAGTATAAATATCAAAATAATGTATCTAACACCTATAACATTATTTTATATGAATTCATTCCATTTTATAAGTAACAGTCAAATTGTCACAAACAGATTTTTTCCAAGCTTATATATAATTAAAGTGGAGATTTGGGGTTAACAAGACCAAAATAATCTGTACGTTATATATTTATGGCTCCATATTACTTCTTAGATCTTATTTTTATTTTTTCAATGCTTTAATTCTAAGTACGATGATCTAGATATTATAATCCTAAAATAGTAATCCATTATACTTAGTTATATATATCTAATGCCTCTAAAATAAGGCCCTTCACATACTATTTCCACAATATTGATAGTATTTGTTGTAATATCTTATTTCCTAAGTGCAATAACACAAATTCCCAAGAAATTTGGAATTTTAGTTATTGTTATTTATTATTATTACCATTATTTTTACGTTGTAAATAACATTAAATATTCTTAAGTACATATTGAGTTATTTATTGTAAACATGGTCTCGGTTTGCCAACTCTGCCTAGAGATGTTGTACAAAAGAAGGAAAGTGGAAAGTCACCTTTAGATAATTATCATTAGGTTTTTTTTTACTCTAGATACTATTCTCAACATATAATGAAACCTACCTGATAAACTTTAAAAATTTTGAATTGAATTTATTAACAGATGTTAAATTACGCAAAATTTATTATTAAGAATGGAAATCTGGCATGCTTTCAAGTGACCTGTAATAATATAACAAAAATATTCCTAAAAATGTATTAATTACAAAGAGTGTTGATGTAATATTATAATTAGTGTTTTATCTTGGTGAAGTTTGGTTTCATTCTACTTGAAGGGTTAAGAATCACAAATAAATTAAAGATAATACAGCTGTTTAAACACTATAAAATCTGCATAGTTTGAAAATCATATCAGTCTAATAGTACAGTTTACTTGATCTAATTTGCTTTAAACGGAATTAATTAAAATTTTTTTTTGATTGCTCAATTTTTTCTTTAATGTGACATAAACTAAAAATAAATAAATAAATGACGAATAATTGAGCCGGCTTGAACTAAATATAATATGCAATGCCACTAAGGGCATTGTAAATATTTACAGAATAGACCTTGCAACTATGTGACGGCGTAACCCGTGATTCAGGTACAGGCGTGTACTGCAGAGATTGCTTCAATATTAGTGAAGGCGCTGTGATATAGAAACATTTTAATCATTGCAAAATTAAAAGACTGAATTGCTTGGAGCAAAATATTTTCTACAGAAATAACTTCTATGAGAAAAATACTCTATTGCTTTTAGTTGGGAAGTATTTTTAGTTTTCATTGGCTCAAAAACTAACAATTTTGTTTTTCTTTCCAAGCACCCTGAACCAGTGGCTTAACGTGACTTCTGCATTGGAGTTGCCTTTAAACCATTCTGGTCACACCAATAAATGAAATGAATTGCATGGTAGCAAGGCTTAAGTACTTTTTATGCAAGTATGTTCATACGAATACAAAAATTAAGGAACAATTAATTTAGGAAGAATTCAAAAAAGGCTTTTGGCATAGTAAAAATATAACATTAATTAATTCAATAATGAAACTTTTATTTATTTATTTACTTTGTTCATTCGTATTTATTTAGAATCTTACTATTTATGCGGAATAATCATTCAGTTATATGCACTACCATGAAAATGAATTCCATAATATTTTGAAATAAACTTGCATATTAAACATTTACTAAAAATACTATGTATAAATACGTGTTTTTTTTGTTTTTTTTTATTTCATGAATGAACAATACGCAACACATTAGAGACGTTTTAACTGTAATAATTTCGGTAGTTAATATATTACATAAAGGTTACGGAAATATATATTTACTCCGCTTTTTAGAATATAAACAGGTTTAAACATAAATTAACGCTGAAGCGAGCAACAAGGAGAGTCGGTATTCATCAACAATGCAGGTAGACTGTGGTGCAGTTGCTGAGGAACAAAGCAAACCAACTGTAAAGTTTATGAATGCTACCTCTCAATATAGGATAGCAACTGATAAGAGATCACTATGACGTAACTCAGTCGATTTCATACATCCACTGTTTTAGTAAAATCGTCGATTTAATGTGACACTCAATTTATTACGTTTAAATGTAATATACTGTCTTTAAGTTCTATGAACTGTTAGTGAATTCACAAATAGTTTACCTTTGCGAGTATTCACACATTACAACGTAAAACGTTAGTCGTGTAGACGTTGCCTCTACACACACATTTGACAAATCTCCAATTTGTTTTACTCAAATTACGCAGTTTAACCACGTTACTCTCTCTCTCTCTCTCTCTGTACACGGTTTTTTCTCTCTCCAGAAATCCCTACACAAACATCGCTTGACATTTCAACCCCTTCCCTAACCTCGTGTTGATTAATACTATTTCATTTTTCCAATGCCCGCGAAACTTGAATAGTGCTTCCATTTCCCATGCATGCTTACACAAACTCAGGGGTTTATTTTTTTTTTAAAGTGGCTTAAATAATATATTAATTATATTTCAATAATGTTAATTATTATGAGGGAAATCTTCACAAGTTCACATCCTAATAACAAATATAAATTTATGTTATTATAACCAAAATTATAACCACGTAAAAGGGCTATTTACAATAGGTACATAGGTTCCAGACGGTTCGTCCGCTCTACGGTGAGGATGTTTGAACTATTTGACGGAAAGATACGTTAGTTTTGAAGACATTGAGGAAGTAGACAGATGCAGTAAATATTATGTAACTGTTATTATAATTGTACCTGGAACAGCATGTGTCAGTTAAACCTGTTTTTGGAATCAAAAGCTCTTGAACAAGACTAATAAAAAAAATTATTTCAAGAGTTCTGGATTGAACTACATGATTACAGGACAATCACTTTAACAAAAACAGACAACCTCGAATAGCTTCTATTGATCTGCTAGAAGTCTACACATATACGATAACTTGAATAACGTTTGGGTGTTATATGACCAAGTATGCAAGAATACTAAGACTGGATACAAAATGTAGACTAGAAGATAGTATTTTTCAAGAAACACGGGATCCTCGTATGACCTGAACTGGGCTCTGTGTCCAGAGATCTGTTCTAATTTTTACAGGTGTGGTAACATCCAAACAAATTAAGCAAATATTACCGTAGAAAAACGGCTCCTAAAAGGTTTTTTAGTTGTTAGCTCAAACTTGGCGAATTATATATAACATATTTAGTTAACTATGTAAATCCGTGTAAATTAGTTATCTATGATATGTTGTAAAATATATTTCTATAGTCGAGAACTAAGTACCTTCAACTGTAACAATCATTTAATAGGTGTATTAAATGTTTTAAATTAAAAAGGTTTAAAATGTTTTAGGTGTAATTAATTCTTTTAAATTAAATATTGTTTTCAGGCTCATTTTTTAATCTATTTCATATCCACCTTTGTAATAACAGATTTCTATAATGTTCATTTCCTGCTCGATGTTTGATAGTAAATATACCACATCGATGTACAGAGAAAAACTAAATCAACCGTACCTGACCGGTGAATCAATCGGTTTCAATTGACAGTTCACTTAGCAATTTTACTATTATGGAACTACTCTATTTTCAACTGTAAATGTTTCAGAGTATCTGGTCCTAAAAGGGTTTTATTTGCCAATATAATCTCATTTAGTCAATTGAGCTCGTACTGGAAAAGCGATAAACGTACAATTAGAGTAAACTACTACGTCACCCTTGGACTGTTGTTGAATTTATGAATGTTACCGTCGAATAATGTTATTGTTATAAACCTGACACAAATAAATGCATGCTTGATAACAAAAGAATAACATTTTGAAAAATCTGTTGCATGGAATTCAATTTGAAAATCTATATTAAGCCATTAAAAAAACTAAATAATGTTTTTTTTTAGATCTGTTTATATTATAATGTTATAATGATAAATGAATATAATGGAATAGTTAAAATATCTTTTTTAGATATTTAATTCGGAAAACTTTACTAAAATCCTTTTAAAAACAAAATAATATTAATGTTGTTATTTATGTTTAAACTTTTGGTTTGAACAATGTAAAGAAAATAATGAGGATGTTACAATTTTGAGTATCTTTTGTATAGGGGTTAATTAACCTCTAATTAGAAGACCTGTATTAAAAACATCACAACATGCCAAAACAACATTTCTTTCTGTTTAGTAAATGAGAATGTGATAATGTACTGAAAAAAATGAAATACTAAAATGTGGAGAATTTTTTAAAAAGTTTTGTCTAACTCGGAAAACTGTACTATAACAATAATTATCAAAAACTAAATAATTTGTACTTGTTTAGTTCTGTTTCGATAATTAGTATACAATAATGTAATGAAATTAATCAGTGTTAAAATGTAGCATGAATGTTTAAATAATGTGGAAGTATTTGAAAGGATATTTAATAAATATCCCTTGCAAATTATTTTCATTTTTAGCGTGGAATAATGTTACTAGTAGTTTTAGTGTTGGAAACCAAGAATTTATTGCAAGGGTCTTAAAAACATATCGACATACAAAAACTAATTAGTTACAATCTCCTCAGTTAGTAAATTGCTTCTCCATCTAGCACAGATTAAGTCACTATTAGAGTCTTTTAGGTGGCTATCTGAGATAATACATTTGCAGCAATTTTTTAACATTATACATTTGAGGGGTAGGGGTCATAAAACTGTTTGAAGTAAAATCAACTACCCGTTTATACAAAAAAAATATGATTGACTTTTAATTACAAATTCTAAATATTTTATCACAGTTCAATTAATAGAAACAGCTAAAGTTTATAGACAGCTATAGTAATTATAGATACTAGACTAGACATTGATTTTTGTAGCAAATTTCTCTAGGATTTAGCATCTATAAAAATATTTTAACGTTATATTTAATTAGTATATATTTATTTATATACATAACTTAATTCAAAATAATCGTTTACTTTTATTCAAAACTCCTCAACAAACGTAATTTAGGTATCAGTCTGCAAAATAACAATTGTTATTTAGCAGTTACATGCATAAAATAACTTTGTGTATTAAAACGGTATTTTCAGTTTCGTTTTGATAAATATGCTTTCAGATATTAAATTTTTATAAGTTACGTAATCTCAAATTATATATTAAGACTAATTCTTAGACTGATGTTCTCAGTGCAACATAAAAGGAATACAGAGAAAACCAAAACATGGTAACACCTTTATCGAAAATAAACAAAAAATATCACAATAAATCTTTATATCTTCCTGAAATGTGTTTAAATATTTATATGGTCACAAAAATAAATTTTGTTTGCAGATTTTAATGTGTCATAGAGGTTAATATTCACAACGAGGCAAATAACCTCAATACCCATAGAATGTGCTAGAACTCTCGATTATCGATAAACGTAAAAAATAAAAAAGCTATATTTAGTGTACATTATAATTTAAAGAAAATATAAATGGCTTATTATACATTTTGTTATGACGTATCATGAACCAAAGTATGTTAAGTACCATATGGGTGACTTTAGTGGATATTTAAGTTTGACATTCAAGTGAAGCTTGCTTAGTTATAAAATTACATGTATGAAGTTCAAAGTTATTAACATTGATGTCTGGATTGAGTGGAGTATAAAAAATGTAAAAAGGTACTATATCTCAAGATATCAAATCATCCAAAAGCCAAATATTGTGGGAGAAAACGTTGAGAAACGACGAAATTAAAACAAAACTCCAATTGTACAATGCAGCCTCAATGTTGATTGTGCCAATTGCTGGAATGAAGTAAACTGTAAAATTAAGTATTATGTCCATAGACAAGTTATACATGAGATAATATTTTGTAAACAGCAGGAAATGGACGTAATACATGTTTTCACTGTTAGAACTTGAAGATATCCTGTAACACAAGTGTGTTTATACTAATATCAGTTTTTTATAACTATTCAAGTATTATAACTTGAAATTAAACTAGTTAAATTTTGGAAAATTTAAAGAAACATAAGAAAAATTAAATGAAAATAAAACATGATCAATATAAACAGATGAGTCGCACGTTAGTAAAATTAAATAAAGAATATTACAGTTATTGTCAAAAAGTAGATTTATTTCAAAAAGGAAATATGTTAATAAAACAGTATTAGTGTAATTAATTGCTATATACAATATGATAATTACTGTAAATTAAATTTTATTTAGCTGCAACATAAATGGCATGAATCTTTAAAATATTACGATAGATTCTTCTTACAAGTATACTTTTCATCTAATGTTACATTTTATGTCTCTAATTATGACAGGTTTTTAGTATATTAGTGGAGAACTAGTGTAATCCCATGCAAAATTAAGTCAGTTCGAGCCAATTGTGGTAGCAGCCCTCACTAGGCTAATATATGAGCAATATATCTGTAAGTAAACATATAATCCGTGGTATTACTGAAAGTAAATTCAACAACATTTGAAGAATAATAAATAAATTATATACCATGATGCGAATAAAATACAAACAAACAACAAGGATATTACATGTAAAAACCTGTAATGGTATTGTTCTTTACATTTTTCATAACACATTCGGTTCAGGGAAACATGATTTCACGGCAAACAAGGTAAGCCAACATGGCCTTCAAGCCAAGATTCGTTAGTTCAAAACACAGACATGTTCTGTGGAAAATCCAGTTATGTTTGAGCCACTGGCTTCATCATTCTCCCTGAATCCAAAACATTTCAAAAAATGTGTTTTAATTTTATTTTCGTAACGAAATTTTACTCAGATTCGTGTCACCGTGTGTATGTACAAACATAACTTTCCTTCTTTCATAAAAAAATATATAGAATCATCCTCGACATTTAAAATTTAATTATCTATTCAATTTAAAAAGTACTGACGACACCAGATGTAGAATAGCAGCAGTAACAAAACATATAGTAAAAATTAAATAAATATTAGAGGCTTTACTATATTTTTGAGTTCTCCAGATATTAAAAATGTATTGACAATGTCAACATTATTATGGATTAATCCAGCTATCCAATTTAATGTTCCTGAAGTATAAAAAAATGTGAATAGTTAGAGAGTTTTTCCTAAATTAATGGCTTAATATGATACGAAAGAGACCTCTAAACAAATAATCATGCGACCATTCAACTTAAGCAAATATATTATTGTATTTTAATGATTTTTATTATTATTATTTTTTAATTTAAAAGGTCCAGGTACAATGGCTAGTTACTGAAAGTATCCAAAAGTCGCCTTATAAAATGATCATTGGATAAACAAACTGATTCACTGATACTGTGATCTAATAGTCCACTGACCCTATGATTAAATTGGCCCAGAGACACAGGGTCACAAGGACCTAAATGGTTCACTGATTCTGTGACCTGGTAATTTATTAAGATTATGATACATTATTAATCATAACCTAAGAACCAAACAAAGGATCTGATTGGTCCACTGATTGTCATTGACACTGTGATGTAATTAGTCCATTGGTCCTGCCTTCTAATTGGTCTACTGATCCTATTATCTAGTTGGTCCATTGTTCCTGCCATCTGATTGGTCCACTGATCCTGTGATCTAATTGGTTCACTGATACTGTGATGTGATTAGTCCATTGGTCCTGCCTTCTAATTGGTCTACTGATCCTCCTATCTGGTTGGTCCATTGGTCCTGCCATCTGATTGGTCCATTGATCCTGTAATCTGATTGGTCCATTGGTCCGAACACCTGATGAGGCCTCTGATCCTATAATGTAATTGGTCGATTGGGCCTACAATCTAGTAGGTCCACTGATCCTGGCATCTAACTGGTCCACTAATCCTGTGATCTACGTTGGTCCTGCCACATGATTTGTTCATTGGGTTGGCCATATAATTAGTCCAATAAACCTGAGATCAGATTGGTCCTGTCATCTGATTGGTCCATATAATTAGTCCAATAAACCTGAGATCAGATTGGTCCTGTCATCTCATTGGTCCATATAATTAGTCCAATAAACCTGAGATCAGATTGGTCCTGTCATCTCATTGGTCCATATAATTAGTCCAATAAACCTGAGGTCAGATTGGTCCTATCATCTGATTGGTCCATAAATTAGTCCAATAAACCTGAGATCAGATTGGTCCATTCATCTGATTGGTCCATATAATTAGTCCAATAAACCTGAGATCAGATTGGTCCTGTCATCTGATTGGTCCATATAATTAGTCCAATAAACCTGAGATAGATTGGTCCTGTCATCTGATTGGTCCATATAATTAGTCCAATAAACCTGAGATCAGATTGGTCCTGTCATCTGATTGGTCCATGTAATTAGTCCAATAAACCTGAGATCAGATTGGTCCTGTCATCTGATTGGTCCATATAATTAGTCCAATAAACCTGAGATCAGATTGGTCCTGTCATCTGATTGGTCCATATAATTAGTCCAATAAACCTGAGATCAGATTGGTCCTGTCATCTGATTGGTCCATATAATTAGTCCAATAAACCTGAGATCAGATTGGTCCTGTCATCTGATTGGTCCACTGACCCTGTGATCTGATTGGTCCATTTGTCCTGCCCACTCATTGGTCCATTGATCTTGTAATCTGATTGGTCCATTGGTCCGGCCAACTGATTGGTCCACTGATCCAGTAATCTGATTGGTCGATTAGGCCTGCAATCTGGTTGGTCCACCCACTCATTGGTCCATTGATCGTGTAATCTGATTGGTCCATTGGTCCGGCCAACTGATTGGTCCACTGATCCTGTTATATGATTGGTTCACTGTTTCTTTGATCTGATAGGTCCACTGATCCTGTAATCCAATTGGTCCAATAGTCCTGACATCTGATTGGTCCATTAGTTGTAGCATCTGATTGGTCCATTGATCCTGAGATCTGATTGGTTCACTGACCCTGTAATCTGATTGGTCCACTGACCTTGTGATTTGATTGGTCTATTGATCAAGGTATCTGATTGGTCCATTGGTCTTGCCACCTGTTTGGTAAACTTATCCTGTTATCTGATTGGTTCATTAATCCTGTAATCTGATTTGTACATTGGTTTTGCCATATGATTGGTTCACTGGTCCTGCCTTCTAATTGGTCCAATGGTTTTGCCTTATGATTGGTCCACTGATATTTTGATCTGATAGGTCAATTTGTCCTCCTATTTGATTAGTCCACTGATCCTGTGATGATTGGTCCAGCCCTATGTTTGGTCCACCGATCATGTGATCTGATTTGTCTACTTACACTGTGATCTGATGGGTCCACTGTTCCTGTATCTGATAGGTTCATTTTCTTACCCTTCTAATTGGTTCATTATTCTTGTAATCTGATTGGTCCATTGGTTTTGCTATATCATTGGTCCATCTGAATTGATACAGACCGTTCTTTAGAAAGACCAATTATTTTTTAATACCGCCATATCCAGGTAATTACGTAAATTACAAAGGGATCTACATCTTTACATGGAATCCAAACCACTTAATGTTGACCTGATTTTCAGCTTATTGATTCGCTCATCTTCCTGTAGGATCTGGACAACATGATTGCCACCTAATATGGACATCTTACACTTTTCAAGGAGGCAACCACTAAACGGTCACCACGTGCAAAGGACTATCGCTTATAATGTTCCCAAGTACGAGCACTATAATGTCCCCTCGTAGATGGGTTATAGCACTGAACCACTAGTGCTTAATGCAACATGTTCTGTAGCTGCATCATTGGAATTACCCTGTCGATTGAAAACTAAATATTCACAAACACAAGTACCCTTGTTGGAACGAGGGTGTTCATGGAAGCAGTTAGGCACAAAATTCAATTCTCAACATTTTATATGAATAGTTTTTTAGTGGGGATTATTTTTCTAATAACAATAGTTTTGTTGAAATAGTTTCATAGAGTTTATCGTTTAATATGATGATAATGCTATTTTTTGTGATATTAAATTATTGTGTGCCTTGTTTTTAATACCATCGCCTTTATTTAAGGACTATTCACATAATGCTGACATCATTACTTAATCATTACTTAATCTTAGTAACAATTAGTTAGCAACAAACTCGTTCATTTACACTCATTCATCATCACACCTATTCCCCCTTATGTTCTCCCATAACTCTACGATCTCAAAATTTTTACAGTTTTAAGTGTGCTATTATCCATTGATGACAATAGCACATGATATTGTATTTCACCCCCAAAAGATGCAATATTGAAAGTGATTTCTTGAACAGTTGTACTGCTCTCCTGATTCAGCGTAGTCCTTTAGACGTCATCGCTCTCCATTCGTGTAAATGTTGGTTACTAGTAGCAATGAAGGTGCTGAGTTGATGATTTCATGTAGCAGCTGCAACTACAACCGTCCGTTGTATCTACAGTTAGTAAAGCCTACTTATTTGAACCCAAAATTTTTTGAAGCTCAATTATTAAAAATAAATTATGACATGTATTTTCTTAAGATACCGTTTATCACTGCAAATAAGTTTGAGTATCTCAATATCTACACATCCGAGAGTAGATTTTAACAATATTAAATGTCTTAAAACCGTTTGTGTATCTATCTCATATCTAAAACATATAATCGATATTTACCTGTCAATAGGTACACCAAAAGACCGAAGTTGATTACACTTAGTACTGGATAAAACATGGCAGCCTCCTGCAACATAACATGTACCTGTTATAAATGTTTGATGGAAGAGATTGTTGGATGCAAAAGTTATTACACTAAGTAAGCAGTTTGTAGCACAAAAGCGTTATTTATTTATTTATCTTTGTAAGATGAAAGCACCAATCTCAAATACATCGATTCAGTTGGTAAGCACATTTGATGCTGCGTGTAATATAGCTCAGTCATATCGTACGTTACTCCTTGCACGTTACCGTTGTTTTCCGTTGGCCGAGTGGTCTAGGACGTCAGGTCTGTGAGCCTGGATTTAGAGTTAGCTCAGGTTCGAATCCGACCTAAACTGATAGATTTATTACTAATATTCCGCTTCTACTGTACTGGTTCGCCTCCTTACTCTGTCTGAATAAGTTCTTCAAACAGATCAATAGTCTATGTGAAATGGGAAAAGCGTCGTTAAGAAGGAGGATCGGCCTTTCCTTATCCCTTCTTAAGATTAGATTCTTTAAAAATATGTAAATTTATATTGTTGAATATGCTTTATAGCAATATTTTCTGAAAACACCATAAAACTTGAGTAAAATAGATTAAAAAGCACTTAGTGTTAATGTCATCCATAAGACACCGATTGATATATTTGGCCGAATGAGCATGGTGACTGTAAATTAATAGGTCTTAGTCGAAAAGTGTTACTAGCGGCTTATTACGGTACGATTTTCCTTTCCTGGCATATGCTGTAGCATTGTGGGGGCATGAGTGCAATAGGATTAATTTGATGTTCAGATTACAGAAGAAAGCCATAAGGACAATATTTTTAAAAACCTAGCAATTTTTTCTGCCAATTTCATTCTAACGAACACAGAATTTTGACTTTTCCATCAATTTACATCCTTGAATGCACTACTTTTTTCCATAGAAAAAATAGAACTTTTGAAGTTAACAGAACACAGTTTCCATATACCTTTTGAAAATACCAAGCAGTAATTCCCCAACACAAAATGTCTTTTTTCTAAAACGATCTGACTTTCAATTCAATTAAATTATTTAACTTATTACCTAATTCCATTCAATTAATTGTTGACACAGATTTCAGAAAAAGTCAAAGACCTCCTTGTGTGTCGTGGCTATTACAGGGTGAGGGAATACCTTACAGATAACATACAAGATGTTTAGTGTTGTTTTTTGATAATATGGAGTTACAGATAAGTTACTATTATGATAAGACTTGACTAGATTACAAGATTGTGAGATCAATTAATACTACTTGTAGGTTGACGGTTCCTTTGATTAATAGTATTCTATATTGAGGATTGTATAGTTTATATATATATGACACTATTATTCAACTTTGTATGTTGAGTCATTGTTACTAAATAACTAAATGAGGTTGATTGTTCCGCATAAAAAGCCATATACATGCGTACAGTAGCGTATATGGCTTATATATGGCTTTTTGTGCGGAACAGTCAATCTTATTTAGTAACAATGACTAGACAATTCATTTACAGTCACCATACTCATTCGCCCAAATATTTCGATCTTCGTCCTAATGATGACATTAACACTAAGTGCTTTTTAAACTATTTTACTCCAGTTTTATGGTGTTTTCAGAAAATATTGCTTTAAAGCATATTTAACAATATAAATTTACATATTTTTAAATACTCTAATCTTAAGAAGGGATTTAATGCATGACTATGTTACAAGTGAAAGGGAATTGCTTTTTACGTAGTGAATTTAACATATTAATAAAATGTTTGTTAACTGAAAAAGTCGCTGTTGACTAATATATCTTTATATGATCTCCTGGGTCATCATCATGTCCCAAGTGATTCTTATTATGATAATATTTTGGTCTTAGACTGTTAGATTACAAGTAGCTTCGTCTTTTATGGCTAATTTTAAAATATTCGGTTAGAAACATTTACACTAATATACATTTAATATGATGATTGAGGTAAGCTAGATTTAGTGAGTGTTACCTATTTCAGACAGTAAGTTGTGCAGATGGTAACTCTTACTTGTGTGCTAAAACTGAGTTTGTTAAAAATTATACTATTCATACCATAAAATTTGGTCTGACCATAAATTAGACATATTTTTAATTCCTTTTTCACACGAACAGCCGACCTACTCTCTTTTACTACCACATCTGAATACACTATTAAAATTTACAAAAACCTTCCAACTTATAGTGGCTAATTTTTATTTTTTACTTTTTTAGAGAGAAGAAGAAGAAAATAATCTTTATTGACAGCCAAAAAATCCGCATAATAGCGTCATCATAATAGTACATTTGGTCAAAATCATATTATTGGCTCCGCTGGAGAGGGGCGGAGGCAAGACCCACGTGAACTACGGCCATTGGCCGAAGAAAATCAACATGGCTGACTCTGTCATTTTATTTTAATTTACTTAACATGGGTTGTCATGTCTTCGGAAGCCGTATAATTTCATCCTTACTAAAATTATTTCTTCTTTTATACATTTCTATAGCTCCC
>JAQJVL010008564.1:0-19280 GCA_035578905.1 Stictocephala bisonia
AAATAATAGTATGAAAAACAGATGTGTTAACTTTAATTATATTCACCTTAGACATACTTTTTACAATGGTCTGATTCAATCAATGTTATAAAACGGTATTTTTTTAAAGGGGGACATAAACAAAATTTACAATAATTTCACAATCTGATTAAAATAATGAAAATTGAATCTAAATAATCAGTAGTCTAGTTATATTCTATCGCGATAATATTTCCCAGTATTATTCTATATAAATATCATAGGCCTATTTCAATATTTATTTTGTCAAAGAAATAAATAATGTCACATTTTTTAATATTTCACTATATTATATATTCCTGGAATATTTGCAGATTAATTTCATAATTGAAAGGAGAGTCATTGATTGGATTTGAAAACAATTTATTTTTTAATCAATTACCGAATATGAAAAAACTAATGATTTTGAGTACAACAGTCGATTTAATCACCTAATCGATGGTTAAAATGCAATAAATAAAGATTTTTCAGATGGGCTAAATAATATGAAAATGTTTACTTAAATCAGCAGTAATTATCGCCAGCATTGCCGATAAGTTGGCGGTCTATTCAAGTGAGTATATTTACAAATACACGGTGTGTTAATCATATAAATCAATATGGTGTTTTAATTTATTCAGTTATAAATATTTCTTTATTCAATATGAATGTCACACTGAGTTTTACTGTAATAGTATCAACACAGTATTCTTTATTATTCGAAAGAGATGCAAGCAAATATAAAAACAGAGAACCCGGATAAACGTTGGCAATATGGAATAACGTAAACAATTATCTAAGCAGGATGTTGTTTGTGTGTGGGACCTGAGGAAGGAGAGGGCGGGGCGGCTGTCTGGAGAATGGGAGAGTGGGTTAAGAGGAGGGAAGTGAGACAGAGACGGAAGAGCGTGCGAGAGAGAGAGGAAATAAGGCTATGCGCAGCGCAGCGTGGGGCCTCAAAACAGTTTTGGGGCCTCGCCACAACTCTCCTATATGGATGGAGTATCTCTTTATATAGTAAAATCAATGGTTATAGCGAACACGCACAGGGTGGCAATTAAGTCTGGAACCCCTTTTTTTTAACTTTTAAACCACAACAGAGAAAAACATGAATGTTCACGGACCATTACTGGTGACAGTAACCTACATTTCTGTTTAGTTACCATTAATTACATGACGCCTTTGGGGGATGGCCCACAAGAAGTCAAAACAAAATCTTTAAAGAGTGCCTATGTCAAGTTGTACATTAATTGAAAGGTCTTAGTTTACTGAAGCCAATGCTGCAAAGGTTGATCCAGCCAGAAGAAATTACTGTTTGAATTTTAAAACCATTCCAAACTGTAAAACATTAAGTGTTACAACTCAAAACAATGTTTAATTACTTAAGATCAAAGTAAGTGTTCAAAATATCCTCCTCCCCTTGTCTGACAATGTGTTCATTTAAATCAGGAAGAATTTATCAATAACCTCAACAAAAGCATGACTACGGTTAGAAAAAGAAAGTAGGCTCTTTAGGTTTTTCACGAATTAGACTTTGAATCCAATGGCTGTTATCTTTCTTTTGTAAGCAGTTGCGCTGAAGCTTTCAGCAGGTTTGGTTATGCACATGGAAGAAGTTTTTCATTTAGTTTTAAGTTTTAAAATCGTATGATTTTGTTTTTGTTATTTACCGTTATATCACTTAGTGAACGTGAAAGAATAACAGTGCTAATCATGTGTGGATGTGGAGATAATGTACGATTATATGATGCAGTAACACATTTATTTAACAATAGTTTACCTGGCAGAACTTCTATCTCCAAGTCAACAGTAGTTTAACACGTTAATTGTCACGGGCATTTTCACTATGTTTCCTGTATTGCCAAACTAAACCACTGATTTTATTTATAAAATGTAAGTGTAAGGACAATTTATATGTTACAATATTACATTATATAGAAAAGAAAACAATAAAAAGTGGTGAGGGTAATTTTATTACCGATCGGGGTAATGAACCCCAATAATATGTAAAAATTGTTGCCGACCCGATCGAGCCGCTCCCTTATTTCATTACCTGCGCGGCATTTTCATCGTAAGTTTGGTAGTATATTCCGTATAGCTGACTAAAATTACACACTCGGCTGTTGTCCCGTCCGCTAGCGTTTGTTGCTGTCGTAGTTCTCACGTAAATCTAGTTTCGCGCGCTTTACAGCTTTTGTTTTTATAGCAATGTGTCATCAGTCTGCTGTTATAATAACGGACTCTGCACAACTCTGATGAGGGCATTTTGTCTTTAGCCTTTTACAGTGATCAAAATGAACCTTGAATTATCAATAATTGGTACCTGTGGGTTGTAACCTATGTTTCAGTGCAATTTCAATAAAATACTTTCTATATTTACTGAGAAAAATGATAGATATGGTGTCCTTGTAAACAACAAGCTTATCAGATTAAAAATGTTCTAATAACCTCTTATCGGATAATATTTACTCTAATTGGGCAAAAAATTTGACAACAATTTTATTGACAACATCTCTATAGGAAATTAAATTGCCTAATAAGAAGATATATCCAAACATTTTGTCCATAAAATCTCACATCAGATAACAACATTTCCGATAACCTAAGTATAGACAAAAATAATGTCTATAAACTGTCCTATAATACATTATCTTCTCCTATAACCAATATTATTAATTAGTAACCCAACCTTAAAAATATATAACATTTTATATAATCATTATGCTTTGCCAATAGACTCTCTAATTAACAAATACCTATCGGAATTTTTATTTTATCCTAAAATGTATATACAACAATTATTCTAAATGTCTTAAATAATATTACACTTTATTTACTGTTTATTTTGCATAACATAAGCATAATTTGGCATCTTATTTGTTTACGATATTTGTAAATAATTACGCCAACCTTATTGGACCAACAATATTAGTTGCCATAGCAACGCAAATCTATACCCTAGCTCTGTGTTAAATGCCCGTAAAAATATATTCTCATGGTAGCCAATTTTTTCTTTGTTGACATAGTGCAACTTATTTCCACTAGAGTGCAATATAAAGCTGACTACAGCTTTTTTTTTCAAACCACTGCATATTATGAATTGCAGACCCAATCGGATCGGCGGTGAGTGAACCCCACAACCATGGCAGTTGTACTATTCACTGCCATGGTTGGGGTTCACTGCCATACCATCCTGCCACAGATCGGGACGGCATGGCAGTTAACATGTTCAACCAGCTTCAATCTTCAATCTTTTATCAAAAATCCCACTGAATCAGTTAGAACAGCAGCACAAGAACATGGAATGTCTTTGGAGTTAATCAGAAAAGTTTTTAAAAAATCAGATTTTAAGGCATTACCAAGTTTATCGGGTTCATAAACTCAACGAAGACGACTTTGATCGGCGGCTCGAATTCTGAAAAGGTATTATGGATAGAATTAACTGACACAAATACTTGTGTACGATATTTTAATTTCAGATGAGGCAACATCTATGCTAAATGGCACTGTTAACAGGCATAGTTGTCGGTATTGGCACAACAGAATAAATAAATAAACAGCAACCCGCACCAGAAAGATGACTCACAGCACCCACTAAAACTTATGTTTGGGCAGATATTATTGGAAACCAAATTGTAGGCTCATTTCTTTTTCAATGGTAATTTAAATGCAGTCTTGTACGTAGAAATGCTCCATAATGAGATAATTCTTGCCCTACAAGATTCTTTTGTTTAGAAATCTTTTTCATGAGAAATATATATAGATTCTTTTGTGAATCCCTCTGGTCTGAGGAAGGGGAGCGTGGTTCACCGAAATCAATCACCATAATATCGGTGCATTTTGTACTTGTATTATAATATATTTGTGTTGTGTGATGTTTACTTGTACTGTATATGTACCAACACGTATTATGCTAATTAAATGACTATTTAATTTATTTCCAACAAGATGGAGCACCACCACACTATGACATTAACGTTAGACAATACCAGTCCATTCTTCTGGGTGTGTGGTTCGAGCATGCGCATCAATGGATTTCCCTTTCCAACGACAGTTGTATGTTCAAGTTATAAAATAAACATCTCGGAACCGGTACATAGAAAATACTTCCACATGATTAGTAGATTTACTTACCAGTATGTAATAGAATAATCAAACCAGCTGATTTCGCCCATGTGACATCACTGTCACCTCAGTATACTGCGCAGCCTAGCCGTGATACCTACCATATGTTCTATTTACCGTGGTGATACCTACCATATTTTCTAATTACCGTGTTCTTGAATAGAACAAAATCATCTGTTTTTATTTTCTCCTAAATAATGTTTTGATTATTTACATTATTCTCGTAGCACGTAATCAAATAAGTTCTAGTAAAATCACATATTAAACTCAGGTTTCTAACATAAACCAATTCAATTATGAATTAATAAAAACATGTTCAATGATTTAAAAAAATGTATTTTAAATCACTAAATTTCAAAACACAAGCATTATAAGCAAACTATATAAACATAGTAGTGAACCTAAACCAGATTTTAAACAGACTGTACACAATAGACGTAGGAGAAGTATGGTGGGGGATCGTACTAAGCCTCAATATTTGGCGCACCTAAGACAACTCATATCTCAAGATATTCCTCTGACTACCTTCAAAATGCAGTGGGAGGCTTTTATAACCGCCTAGGATAATGTCAGACAACGGGAGGGGGACATTTTGAACACTTACTTTGATTTTAAGTAATTAAGCATTGTTTTAACTTGCAATTGTTGAAAATCCAATTTTCAAGAATTTTCTTTAAAAAATAATAAACAATACTTATGTTAGGATAAGTCGTATCTTGTTATACGTCATTGGTAATTATATAGAACAGGGGCTGAAAATGTTCTCACAGTAGATACATAATCAAGAAACAAGTATCCGTTTTTTAGAAGAAAAGCCTGACAATTTCAAAAATGAGGAAAAACAGAACAATATTTTTTCATTTCGTACTGAATTTGTATACTCAAATAGTACAGAATTTTGCCCTGTTCACGAATATGACAAGGTTTTTATATTTATTTATTTATTTATTTATTTAACGGTAATAACCATTTACAATTTGATGTTTATAAATAACGTATAATACTATATAACCAAATTACTATGAGAAACTTTGATGGCAAACGTTAAATGTGGTTCAAGATAGTATACAGGGAAGAAAACTATTTGGACAAACAGTAATAAATAACAGTAATAAACAACAGAAATAATAACAGTAATAAACGGAAGTAATAATATAACAGGAATACATAACAGTAATAAATATCATTAATAAATGGAAGTAATAAAATAACAGGAAAAACATAATAGTAACAAGAACAGTATAAAATAACAATAATAAATAGAAGTAATAAATTAATAGACACACAGTATAAATAACAAGCACTAATAGGAGGCTCATGGAGTCATGCTAAATTAGTTAAAGTAGTTTTGAGACTTAATTCAAGGCAAAAACGATCTCAGCAAATTATAACAATCAATTTTCAACAAACAAGAGTCCTAAGAAAACGAAAAAAAAATCTACAGTAACTTATGTATACTATCTTTAAACGAATTTTGACTTGAGTTGAAGAAGTCTACATGAGGTGCAACAATATTCCCTTGACGTTGGATGCGGACCAATGTGGAGTACAGCGCATAGTTCGTGCTGGATTGCTGCCTACCAAAGAGGTCTCGGGATCTAGTCGCTATAGGAACGTGAAAATTAATTCCACCGAGCATAATATAATCTAACCTTTTCCTAAGTTAACCTACTTAGCGTAACAAACCCAAACCTAATGTAACCTAAACTATCAATACTCAACCTAGCCTTAACCTAACAAAACACAACCTTACTGAAACCTATACATTTCCGGAGCTAACTTACTTAGTGTGCGCAGTGCTGTAACCCAGCTAATTGGTGATTAA
The DNA here is from genome assembly GCA_035578905.1 of Stictocephala bisonia. Taxonomy (NCBI): domain Eukaryota; kingdom Metazoa; phylum Arthropoda; class Insecta; order Hemiptera; family Membracidae; genus Stictocephala; species Stictocephala bisonia. The sequence goes on from JAQJVL010008564.1 coordinate 5,948, forward strand.
GTGTTGAGGAGATTGTAGGCGATAGGTTCTATGCTCATGCCTCTTACTACCGATATGGCCTCTGTTCAATGGTTGCCATCAACGTGGACACTACTAGAGAAGACTGGGGTGTTCATGTTGGATAGTAGTCAAGATTCATATATTGTGTAGGGAAGAGAACTTAGTTTCAGGCTTGTCAATTAGCTGTAAATCAGACTAACACCACGTGGTTTGTATTCCATGTAAAGCTGTAGGTCCATAGTTGCCCTACCTATTGGGCTATTAACCCTGGAATGGTAAGCTTCCTAAAAATCACACTAATGATAACCATTCGTAATTGTTACTACTTTTCCTATTTAATTAAAAAAAAACGGTATTGGGTGTAAAAATTAAACATTAAACAGTGTAAATATGTTATTTGGTGTATTTAGATTACTTTACAATAGTTTAATACATAAAAACCTCAAGTTTATAATTTGTATTTTAAAACATAAATTGTGACCTTCAAAAAAGAACAGAACTTAATGTAACAACTAAAACATAATAAAAAAAAAATTTTATGAAACATTAAAATATATTTAAAGAACAGTTATAAAGTAATTTTTAAGAGTTCATGTTCATAGCATTGATACTTGCAAAGATTTAGGTTCCATCTGTGCAGTTGCTGCATACAAGGCTGCGGTGCTTGTTGCAATATGCCTTTGTGCAACGAATGCAATGATGAGTTGTCATTCGTCGTTTACTGGATAGGCAATATTTACAGGTAGTTCTAGTGTTTTCAGGAGGTCGCTGGACTTGCACTTCTGGTATTGGCCTCCCCATCTGTGTGCCCAAAACATCTACAATCAGTGTTTTCAGCTGGCGTTGAAGAGTTGGTAGTTGACTTCTTCTTTCTAGCCAAGGTGTCATCAGTTCTCTATATACTTCCATGAGGAAAGTCTTCCTGGAAATTTCTTTCTTCTTCTGTTGCCTAAGAACACCATTGTGGGTGATCCAGGCATTAATTCCTGCCATGTTGAGCATGCCGTAAAATAAACACATCGGCCAACGCCTTGTCTTTCTTGAACACGATACCCCACTACACATTTGGTCAAAGGCATCAACACCGCCTTTCGTTTGGTTATAGTGTTCAATGATGTATGGTTTACCAGAGGTAGCAGTTCCTTTTTCAGTGTGCATTGTCGAGATCAGGCATACAACTCTGTTTGACTTGACTTTTTGTGAAAGAAGCGTGTTTGTTCCATCAAAAAGATAACGAGTTTCTCCAAGATGTCTGTTCTTAGGCGAAACCATTAAGGTAGGGAGTTCCCTTTTATTTTTCCTAATAGTCCCAAGTACTGTCAATTTGTAAGGGACATTGATTAGCTCCTGAGCTAAAGGGATACTGGAAAACCAGTTGTCCATTGATACATTTCTGTTTGAACCATGGTAAGGGTCTTGACGTAGTAATGGCTAGTTGGCACATTAGCTGGTGTGGAATTTTTACCTACATATGGCTCAGCATTCAACATGTATCTAGTACCTACGTCACAAAGTAACATAATTTTAATCCCGTATTTACTAGGCTTACTAAGCAAATTCATTTTAAATGGGCATCTACCCCTGAATGCTAAAAGCTGTTCATCGATCACAAGGTATGGACCAGGTTCATAATTGTCGATACATCTTTTTATGAAATTGTACCAAAAGTCTCGTATAGGAGCAAGTTTATCATTTTCTCTTCTTTGAGAGCGTGTTTCTTTGTTGTCAAACCTTAGACAATCTAATAAAAAGTTGAATCTTTTTTCGCTGAATGTAGCTTTGTAAATGTTTCCACTAATAGTGGTGTCAAACATGGAAGTTGAATTCAAACCATTATCACGATGCACTGCTGAGAAGAGTAGTATCCCTATTAGAGCCTTTATTTCGAGGACATTAGTAATACTAACTGTGGCTGTGTTTTCATTATAGTTACTTTGCTTGAGAATGATTTCACTATTGGTATGAGTTGTGATCATCTCAATGTCTTCTTCTGTAATAAAACTAAGAAAACTTTCTGAAGACAATTTAGCATTCTTAGCTGTACCTTTTACTTTTGGAGCTGAATGAACTACATTGATGGAACGAGTCCTCGATGATATATTTCTAGGCTCTTCGGTCCAACAATGACCATTTTTCCCTGTTATTACCCTAATAGACCTTACATTAGGTGAAATAATATTCAAAGAAGCTGTACCTGTGTCACTGGTGGATGGCATGGTTGCCTCTTCATCAAACAAAATTGCAGTAGAAGTATCTGCATCCATAGATTGCAATAACTCCCCGGTACTTTGTTTCCGACCAACCGTAGTAGTCTTGATTTTTTTTTCTTGTTTGTGAAATGTTATCTTCTGAATTAAGTCCATCGCTTGATGGTTCATAGTCATCGGTTCCTGAATAAGATAAAACATTATCCTCCAGTTCACTACCGCTGGGACCACAGTTTCCATCACTATCACTATTACCAAAATCATCTTTATCAATCAATTTTTCTATTTCAGATGGGTTGAGGGTCATTTTATTTGTTATTTATAATATTGATTAAAAAATAAAAGTTAGTTAACGTTAAGTAGCCTACCAAATACAAAGAAAATTAATAAAAACAAAATCATACACAAACACAAATAATAACGTAAATGGTAAGCATTCGTATATATTACGAGAGGAAGTGCATAGGACAGTCAGCGTGTGTGCGAGACGAGTGAATACCAGGCACTAACCTTGGGACAGTCTGGCGGAGGTTGACGCGACAGGACAGGTCTGACAACCCAAAATTCGCGGAACTACAAAATAAAAACTAACGCTTGTCGTAAAAATTACGAATGCTTACCATTCCAGGGTTAATAAACAGTTCTTTTTGAGGAACAGTCAACCTTAGTTAGTAGCAATCACCACACTGGTTCATCTACCCTTGTCACACTCATTCACCCCACTTACTCGTCCATATCTTGACGATCTGCGTCTTATTGATAATGAATAATAATAATAATAATGGTTTAATTAATAGCTTGTCATATTTGTAATCAGGACAAAATGCCTCATAATTTGAGTACCCACATCGCTTTAATCCATAATTCAATAGGAAAATAAACACCAAAACAGTAAAAACAGAGCTCTAGTCATCACAGCTGTTACGACTAAATTGCTTATGTGACCAATCTTGCCATTTGAGCCGCCCTACTAGAGCCGCTTCAGTCATAGGCATTGGTTTTGTTTATTTAAGTGAAGCTGTATAAGTCATAGTAGCGATAGTCGTCACTTAGGAATGCCACCTTAGGGAGGAACGTTATAAAGTCACATGTCAAAGTGAAATATAAGAGACGAGTATTTGATGCTGCTTCATGATGGAAGCAGGTATGGAGGTATAACAAAGTGTCCATGCCCAGATGAGCAATTTCAATTTTGTGTTAGTTTTAATCAATTTAGATCATATATTGTTTTAAACTGCAATTAGCACCACACATCTTGAGGATTTGTGGCTGGAGAATGGTTCTGTATAATTGAAACTTTGCGTCAATTACAGTTTAAGAGTACCAAAGCATTCTACTGCCTTTTTGAGAAACATACCCTTTATAATGGTGTAGCTCTTTATAACTGCCTTCCACTCTCACTTAAACTGGAGACTAACCATATAAAATTTTAAGAAACAACTGAAAAGCCTTCTGCTCGACCTTTGTTGTTACAGTGTTCATGAGTTTCTAGCTGGCCATAAATAATTCTGATTTATTGTGATTGTTGCAAACTTTGAAATATAAATAAATTGTTTTTGCTCTATCTTTTCACATGTTGTAGTCTTAGTTTTTTTTTTTTTTTTTCCAAGAATTTTACATAATTATGGCCCCGCTAAGTAAGTTATAGTTGATTATTGTTTATTGCATTTACTATGACTTGGCTAATGCGTGTATATATGTTTACTGGCTTAGTAAACGATATTAACTGTCTTGGAGTTCAGTTGTAAGGTTTGTTTCATATAACAAAATGGCATCATAAATACAGGTAGTCAAAGCTAGTAGTTCCGTGTGGAGCCCATTTACATTTTGGAAATAAACGTTGGAAGATGGCTACACCCACTCTAACTGTTTAGCATTCATTAATTGTACAAAACTTAGATGAATGCACCATCTATTGTTTATTGTGCCTGTTTTCAAGCCCTTCATTAACAGTCAGATGAATTTCTTTACATCTTGCATTTAGAAAACCATTATTCAGCAGTGTTTCTTTCAAATTATTTACATATAAAACAAAGTGAATACATTTTTACTGACTGAGCAGATCGAAATAGTTTAAATTACATCATATTTAAAGCATGTGTATAAATTATGATGCTAGTTTTACTGCAGAGCACTTATTGGTTGTCTTGTATGTAAAAACAAATTATAGTAATTATGCTTAACCTATTGCTGCCAAAAAACAACCTAAGCCATCATAAATTTGAATACATTAACATTTTTTATAAATAATCAAATCAATTAAAAGAACAATCTGAGTATACATAACATCAATTTACAGTGTATCAAAGAAATTAATGCTTTTTTTATTTGCTGTATGCTTACTTGACTGTAATAATTGGTAAGTACTTTTCGCTTACACTAATGTAGATTTTTATTTGTCACCAATGAAATAAATTGCAAAGTTAATTTACTTTTGCAAATCAAAACTATATATATGTTATATTGAAAAAAGTCCATTATCAGACTTAACTGGAAATGGGTATTTAAGGTGTTGTTAATGTATGCCTATGCATAAAAAAATAAATAAATAAACATGTACCTGGATATTAACCTTTATTACAACTGTAGACAATTTAATAATCAGTCTCATAATATCATGTTTTATGACAGTTAGAGTTTTGGGTTGCAACATATTTAAGTACATTTGTTATTATATTTATAAATAGTTTTTTAATTAGCATAATACGTGTTGGTACAAATACAGTACAAGTAAACGTCACACAACACAAATCTATTACAATACAAGCACAAAATGCACAAATATTATGGTGATCGATTTCGGTGAACCACGCTCACCTTCTTCAGAACAGAGGGATTCACAACAGAATTCTTTTGTGAATCCCTCTGGTCTGAGGAAGGTGAGCGTGGTTCACCGAAATCGATCACCATAATATTTGTGCATTTTGTGCTTGTATTGTAGTATATTTGTGCATTTTGTGCTTGTATTGTAATAGATTTGTGTTGTGTGACGTTTACTTGTACTGTATTATATTTATTAAACCTTCCAGAAATCCAATATTTTGTTTTTAGCTTGGTTATTTATTACATAAGGACCTAATAAAACAAAAACGTATGACTAAATGACAATTGTTAATTTTTTTTCTGTAAATATCACATCAATAGAAAAACGTAACTCTTCATCTCTTAAGGTTATCATGGAGAATTGTTTTAACAATCGGTTTTTCTTAACAAACTGGTGGGGTGAGGCGAAACTAGCCCCTGCTAACTGTTAGAGGAATTGCCTTTGTCACTAAACCAAGATTAATTGAATGATAGTGTGAAATGAAATGAAAAAAGTTTTATTTTGTGAGGCAAAGTTAGAACCATTAGGTCCTCTCTTACACTTAACCTCATCTGTGTACTAAGTGTGTTGTGATACTAAGATAATGGTTCTTTGGTTTATCTTAAATTATTGTACTTAAAATTTTTTATATTTTTTGTTTATATTTATTTAACAGTTTCATTTAGAGTTCAATTTAAACGTTTTTTATGTGTTTTAATCATTTTTCCCCTTTAAACTATAGTATTGTTTTATTATTACATTAAACTGGAGATAAGTATACTTTCTAGATTTCTTTTAATAGCCCTACAATTTGGCTGAAAACAGAAAAAAAAGTAGTGATAATAACATTTTATACTTGAGATCTACAGTTTCATTTCTAAGCAGTGAACAAATCCAGTGTAAACTATTATTATTACAAACGTTTTTAAGATCACAGCAAGCAACTGGGAACATATTTGTCTGTTAAGGACACATTTATCTCATTTAAATGCTAATTTGCTATAAAATTATTGATTGCACTTTTAGATTCTTCTGTCATACAAATGTGAAAATCATATTCATATCCTGGCTTGCAAACACATCTTTAGAAGATTGCAACTGTATAATTAGCTTATTTAATTTTGAATGGAATGAATATAACAACTTAGCTTGAGAGCAATCAATACATGCAATATGAAAATTTATTTTCCTCAGCTAAGAAACACTTGGATTCTTTTTGCCAGCAAATTGCTGACAACCTGACTAGTTTTATTTTAATATAGTTTTTTGACAAGTCTATCACAACCCCCACCTTTACTTAAAGTACACAAAAAGTAAGATAATAATGATAAATTATTGTGGATTTTATATTTCCAACTGAGTAATGTCTAATGAGAATTAATTATCAATAGTAAGTGATGACGGTGTATTGGAAATTTGAATGAACTATTGCTGTTAAAACTATATGAAAACACTTGTATTTTGATCACAAATACTGTTTGAAAATCAAAATACAATTAAATAAGCTCTATTCCATGTTTATAATTAATCAGTAAAGTACCATCCCTAATTTGTCAACGTAGTAATTTTTTCAGTTTTATGTCATTCTGTCCTTAAATCCCTTAAATTTATCTAAGTATTTTAAACAATATAATTTTTGTACAATAAAAAAATGTATAAATATACTAATTAAGCGTGTTAGTATGTCTATATAATTATTTAAACTGTACAATTATTACAAACAACAATTTAATTTTAACAAAATATATACATTACAAGAACTATGACGTACACAATGACACATTATGGTACACGTACCCACCCTCTTATACACGTTCGATGATATTACACTATTACACAGTACGTTTGCAGGTGGGCGGGTGGGTTAGAGTGGACTATGGAAAAATGATGAAAATTGAACTAACTATAAAACAATGGCCTTACTATATTTTTCACTTCTCTTAACAAAAAAATTGCCTCCCAACCAAAATTATAGAACTATAAAACATATGTTAAATACAAGGTAAAATATAAACACTAAACCAATACAGAGAGGTATTAAATAAAAACATCTGTGGTATGAATAAACAGTAAGATTTATATGTTTTGGTGGAAAAAAGTTACTTGTGCTACTGATGGTTCGTATATTTTATTTTTACTGGTATTTGCTTTTTTGTGCAATTAAACTTTTTGCAAATAATTAAATGTTTAAGCTTTAATTTTGTACAATATTTTTTTAGCTGTTGCAAAACTGTACAACAGTTTTTGCTCACTCTACTGTTGTTAAGGTTCGTTATGGTCACAAAGAGATTTATCCACTTTTTGCTCACTCTACTGTTGTTAAGGTTCGTTATGGTCACAAAGAGATTTATCCACTTTTTGCTCACTCTACTGTTGTTAAGGTTCGTTATGGTCACAAAGAGATTTATCCACTTTTTGATCACTCTACTGTTGTTAAGGTTCGTTATGGTCACAAAGAGATTCATCCACTTTTTTCACTGGGTGGCACTAATTATTTTAGTCATAGTTAGTTTTAAAGTTTTCAGTTCTTTTGGTTATGTATCAAAACATTTTTGTTTAATTGCTTAGCAAAATTTCAGAAGTAATAGCAATATATTTTGTTTATTTTTTGGTCTTAAATACCTTGTAACACATGCACAAGTGTGGCTACCCGTGGAGCCTTCATAAATTACAGTAATTTTGCCAGTGTAACATTTTTAAATTATCTGCTTTCCCCAGTTCCAATAAGTACTATGAGAGCATCTCAGTCGGTAATAGGTTTTGATTTATTTGATAAAATCAATCACATACTAGGATTGTGTAAGTGGTAACATTTTTGCAACTCTGTCATTCTGTAAGAGAAAATAACAATTATTTCTTTTGTACCTTTGGTAATTAACTGCTATTTTTAATAACTGATCATTACAATAAATGTCTATTCCCTTGGGTTTTGATATACTGGACATCACCTGTTATTATGTTGCAGTGTTCGGCATCATCACCGGCCGCAAATATAAAGCTGGAAGAGATGCTTTGTGAAGATTCAATGGATGGGGGACCACCTTCTGTAGGCTCATGCAATGTGGGGGAGAACTCTAACATGAGTACTCCTTTGACCAGCAAGAAGGCGAGTGCTTCGGGCATTTGTCAACAAATATCAGGCCAACTTCCCTTTATTTTCGCATTAAAAGAAATATATATCTGATCAGTATAATTCCATTAAATATGTTTCACTTGGAGATGTTTTTTAAAAGGAGTGTATAGAAGATTACTGGCCATAAAAATGCAGAGTTTCCGATTGCCCCTAAACAAATAAGATTTTGTTGTCTAGTCTTAAACATATCCCCATTACAATTCCTCACATAATGTTGTGTAATATTAGTGATTTAAACACCAAAATTATTTTTGAAACTTGCTAATATCAAGTAAAGTAGAGTACTAATTAAAGCTGTGTAATTTGTAGCTAAACAAGTTCTTATTAAACAGGGTGATTTAAACATTACCCTATTTAACACTTTTATCTGCAAGTTTGAAGCTTATACCTGATTCCCACATTTAAAGTAGCCTCTTTGCTACCTGCCAACAAGTAAAAAAAAAAATATATGGGGAAAGGAAACAGATGTGAAGTTGGCTAATTCAGAACAATGCACCTCAACTTTGGTGTTTTTCTTTTTGTCACCTGAAAATTCTGAATTTCACTAAATGGCCTCTAATTATCATAAAAATTTAATTGAGTTACAATGATTGTTTCTTTTTACAAACAAATAAACACAGTAATCCAATGATATAACAACTTATTTATAGCTTTTCCATATGACTTGAAAAGGAATATTTTAAATGTATGGGGGTTTTTTAATTGAGAATTGCAATAATTTTTATTATTGTATAGGTTATAAAATCATTACAAATAGTAGAACTGTGCAAATCTCTAAAAAGAATCAACCAAAAACAGTTTTGTCTCAAGAATTTAAATTGTTTTTAAATGCATTGTTTGTGCTACTTTTAATCTTTTTCATCCAATAAAAACCATTAAAATACATTCCACTCTTCATAATTGCTTAAATTGACCAATATTTCTTAAATCGGTAGATTATTGTAATAATGGCACTTTTTTTTAACTGATCTCCTTTTCTATGTTTTGTTTAGTCTCCCAATAACTTTTTAATATGGTGTTTTTAACAGTTTTAATACAGTCCTTTTAAGTTAGAACTGTAGAATTTAATGTTTAAATCTTCACTGACAATACATTTAAACTTGCTACTGAAGTTTTAAATATAAAAATAAAAAATAGTTTAATTGTGCTAACATATATTTTTATTATTTTTCATGCAAATATTTTTTCAATCAATCTTTAAACTTTGTCAATAGCGTAATTAGCTAAAATTCATCTTCTTAAGTTAGAAGTGCTAAATTCAATTCCTATCGGGGTCAAATCATAATTTGAACTGGATCTACTGATAACCTCCAGCTGTCTATCCATTTGTCAGTGGGCTGGTATAATGATACTTTTTAAGGATTTTCGGCCTTAGTTTGTAACAAAGACTGCATTCGCTCTAACACGCTCATTGTTTTCCTATATCCAGACAGTCAACGTTTTAAGAATTACATACATTTCTTTTGAAAGTATAGTTTTCATTATTATTTATTTTAGCTATTTGAAGGTGAGATTTGGTTCCCTTACAAATATTCTGTTACAGAAGAGAGATTCGAAAAAACTTGTTACTGGATACATCCTGTATTCTGGGGATGTTAGGAAAGGCATCGCAGCAGAAAATCCTGCATGTTCCTTCGGAGAAGTCAGTCGCATGGTTGGCAATGAGGTATATTAAAATGTATTATATATTTTAGAAGGCGGATGTGGGGGAGTTAAATCCAAATTTAACTGATGTAGCTATGAGATTGTAATTTATATAATAGGAGGGATAGCTTATCAGCAAATTTACGTGAGAAGACAAGTCCACAAACACAACACACTAGACAACAACAAAATACAGACACAATGCATCTTAAATGTTCATTGCCACCGGCACCTTGTTCAGATGAGGAGAGAGACTGACTCAGATTCAATTGTCCCTGTTTTAAGTGGGCAGTGGGGAGGAAGTGTTCACAGAGATAATACCCTTTTTAACATAGGTTATATGTATAACAGTTTGCTGATAGTTGAGGAGTGGGAAAGGCAGGCCTATCTGAAATAGTTTGACGATCAATGTCTTAAGAATAAATCTGGTGTTGTGAGTTGGGAGAAGAATTGGGAGGGTTGTGGGATTAGATTATTTGTTGGTCTGTTAATTCCATTCTTCTGAATTGAAAACTATTCATAAGGTGTGAAGTTGTTCTGATTACTTTTGATTATGTGATTATGTGAAGGGTATGTGCAGGGACAGATTTTTATGGATTATAAACTTAAGAAACAATTGCATGTTTACAGAGGATTTCATTGCTGAAACCAGTATTCTGAGCAGAGCAATCTTGTCTTTGGAATCAGTAAATTAAGTTATTGGAGTAACAAATGTGCTTTTCAGGTATATTGTAGGTTAAGGAGGATTTAGAGCTGGTTAAACGATGTGGCTGGGAGATGAACAGGGCAGGATTTGCACGATTTTTTTTCAAAGATTAGAACTGTGTAATTACTTGTCTTTAAAACACAGCCGGTTGTTAGGAACAGGTAATCTAAGTTACATCAGGATTTGGCTGAAATTTTAATTTTGTCTTAAAGTAACAGTTGGAGGTTTTTCAACGTGATCTTGTTATGAGGGGATGCATTTAAGAGGTTAAAGCCATCTTTCAGGATATGATTAAGTTTCTTTATTCCATGTTGGCAGTTGGTAACAAGGGAAGCATTGGTTTTGGGACTGGCCCGAACAGATTCAGTTTTTAATGAGAATGTTTTTGGAGAACACCACAACGGAAATGCAACTGTAAGTGATTTGTTTTAAGTGTCATAAAATAGAATGTTTCTAATTACAACTTGTCTCTGTCATCTGTATCATCAAGGCTTTGTATAAAAGGTATGAACTCTTTCTTTGCTATTTTTGAACTGTTACTGAACACTTAGGCACGAAAACAACGTAGCCAATGTGCAGAACATATTGTGGTTGGCAAAAGGAAATGCGGAGATGAGTTATGTTTTCCGATAAGAGTTAGTTTGAACTCTATCTCCAGAGAAAAGTTTGTCTACATCTCCTGCATGATAACGCCATGCCACCAATTTCATCCAACTTTAATTCCCATGACGTTGAGCTTTTGATCAAGCTGCTAGAAACCTTATTTTGAAAATGTTTGGAGTATGATGGGTACACGTTTGGCTAAGCAAATTACATTTATAATGTAATTTATTGATTTTTCTTCATTAACCCTTTGAGTGCCAAGAATTTTGCCCAGTATGCGTGCGAGATACCCCAGCTTAAGCGCTATGTAATAGTGCGAGAAAGCCCGGGCCAATATTTTGAGTTTTGCAGCTGTTTGGAAAAACCAATATAACTTCTATTTTTGTTAGAAGTATATATTTTTTGTTTTGTTTTATTCACAAAACTATATTCTAACTAAAAAAAAATACTTATTGTATCATGCCGATAAAAAAGCGTATTCTAAAACTAAGAAAACTTTTATCAGGGAAGAACTTCTATATAATTCTTTAAGTTTGATTAACATTTAGTGTAGTAAAACATTACTCATACTATTAGCTGATTTATTTTTTTAAACAGGGCATATTTTTGTACATAGACACAAAATAATAAGAAATGTTAATAAGAAAAAATTATAATGTTTCATTTTGTCTTCAAAAATGAAGATGTTCTTCCACTTTTTTCAAATTATTGCAATTTCCTTTTTTTCATTTGCTTTATTATAACTTAGTCAAAAGTAAATTATTCTTTATTATTAATGTTTCTAGGTATTTTTTAATTTATTAGAGAGGTGGTACATCAGCAAACTTACCTTGGAAGACAAGTTTACTGGCACTTCTAAGGTGAGGAGAGAGAGGGGGGAGGGGAGAGAGCGCACCAGTGGTACTGAAAATGTATGTGATTCATTTGTGTATGTTACTATTACTCTGGTGTTAGTGAACTTGTCTTCTAAGGTAAGTTTGCTGATGTCCTATCTCTCCAATAAATTAAATCCTGGCCTAGTGCCCTTTAACCTAACCAAAATTAGGTAATTTTTATATAACGCTGTTCTTAGTTTTCCACAAATGAAACAATATGTACAAAACCTTATCAACTATGTTATATATTTAGTTCAAAAATTGTTAAAATACTTATGGAATGGTAGAAAGGGAGGATGAAGTTCTTTTTTACATGTTTTGCAAATAAATTGTCTCTTTTTCTTCCTACCTGATTCAAATATGATGGTAACAACACTAAAATGCCAAAATAAACTAGAGCAGTGTTAACAGTCACAAATAAACATTAAACAAGATAACACAGCAAGTACATTAAAAGTAAATGCAACAGCTGATTGTCAAAAGCTCATGACGTTGCCATGACCATATGAATTACGAATTATTTAATGTACTATATATTATAATGGCCATGCATTATAACAATTTACTTATAAAAATATTGATCTTTCCTGATTACATTTACAACTAACTTAACAAAGAATAGCCTCATACTTAATAGTACTGTATATTACACTTTTTTGCCTCGTCCTACTAGTCAGACTTTGGGTTTTCTCGCACAATTTAGCCACGTCCTAGTCGGATGTTGGCACTTGAATCAACTTTGAAATGTTAACTTTTATTTTTTTTATTTGTCTCAATTTTTCAAGCACTGCATTGTTTATTAGTAGGTTTTATGTAAATTGAAGGATATTGAAAAATCTGCTGATTTTCATCTGCCAATCCAATTTCAACATCAAATGAGACTATGAGTTTGCAAGAAAATTTTAATGTGAAATTTAGGAATGAGAAGGTTTGTAGGTTATGAAAATTGGTTTCATGAAGGTTTTTTTTCTTAGAGTCCAATGAAACAGAGCTATTAGAGTTAGGGGGGTTTGACATATTGCTTTTTAAGGAAATCTTTTTCAGTATTCCTATAAAAAGTTTGGCAGTGTATCCAAAGCGGTACTCTGAATCTCCAGTTAGTCGGAACCAGTAATTTGAAAATGGTTCTTTTCAAAGATGAATAAGAGTTCATTAGTTGAGTTAGAGAAAGAGTGCCAGGTGATAGGAAGACATGTGTAGAGGAAGTGCCCACAGCGTACGTTGGTCTAAAATGAAGTAGCATCTATGGTAACCAGTGCAATATATATAAGTAAGGAGAGGTTGGGGGAGATTGGAAAGAAGAGTAAGGAAATTATTGGTTTTCTGAACATAAAAAAAGAAACTATCAGAAGTTAGAGTTTG
>JAQJVL010008565.1:0-19298 GCA_035578905.1 Stictocephala bisonia
TTTAGCTTTCAAGGCAGTATTTTCATTAAATTCATTTTCAAACATAAAAATAAGTTACACTGAACTGAACCACATATCTAAGGTTGATATATCAGTTAACTTGCACTAAAGTTTATTATATAGTCTGATAAGTGGTTACACGACATGGACCTACTTTATACACAGAGAATAAGGAAACAGAGGTCACATTCAATAGAGCAATAATGTGTATTGAGTAGTTAGTTCTCCATATTATTAAGCATATGGAAGGGCTAGCACCTTGTCAGTCCCTTCCTTTCTTCCCAAATACTCAAGGATAAATGCAGTAATTATTACTTCAGATTCATAAAGATGTACATTAGCTGTAATCTGTTTATAACTGCATCTGGGGCGTTACTGCGACCATAAGAAAGCGACCTACGTTTCTTTTTCTCCATGATATATATATATATATATATATATATATATATATATATATATATATATATATATATATTAATTTTATAATAAAAAATGCAAATCAAATATATTTCTATCCACAAAGATCTAGGTATAAAATGATGGGGTTTAATCAATTATTAAAAAACACAGTCACTTTGAAATAATTAAGAGATATGAGAAATTTAACCTTCAATTAGTCATGTCAAGGAAGATTCTTCCGTGCCTATTTTTTTTTACCATGTTGTACGCGGTCTGATACCTAGGAACGTGAATATCCCAACAGCTGTCACCCTATTCATGCCTGACACCACTCCTCTTGTCCCGTTAGTTTGAGTCAGACGTTCGAGAGATAGGAGCGATTTTCTTCCAGCCCGGTCTAAACTTCCGTGTGCGACACTTTGTCTACAGTTTTTCCTGGGAAAAAGTTCTGTGTGCGACATAGTGTGCAACAGATTTTAGTGTTCATTTAGAGTTATGTTTTGTTGTAAATACGTGTAAATAACGTTTTTGTACTTTTTTTATTATTTGTTTCTAATAAAATGAATCCTATCGGAGAAAACAGAATCCAAGAACTGTTATTAGAACCATATTCTTCTGAAAGAGATGACATTTTATCGGGGGATAGTGGTGAAGAAGATGATTTGGAAATTAGTGACCATCAGACAGACTCAGAGCAATCAGAAGAGGACACAAACGACCCACCACATGTAGCACCAGAAACCACTATCCCTGTGTATGACGTTCGGAGGAATACAAATTTCATGTTAGGCAAGGATGAACTTACAGAATGGTATCCATGCAGGCCTCCTCAGCCTAGGAATACTCGTCGGCGACCACACAATATACTCCGTGTGCACCTACCCAACCCACGAGGGGATGCTCGCAATGCTATAACACCTATTGATTGTTGGAATTTATTTTTCAACCAGCATATGATTGACACCATTGTAAGATTCACAAATAAAAAAATTAAAGTTAAAAGAAAACTTTTCCAGAGATCAAGATGCTAAGGACACTGATATTACTGAAATTAAAGCACTATTGGGTTTATTGTACATGGCAAGTACTCTCAAGTCGTCGCACGAAAATTTGGACGATTTATATGCAACCGATTTCACTGGCGTGGAATTTTTCTGTTCAACAATGTCATTGAGAAGGATTCGATTTTTATTGGGTAGTCTATGGTTCGACGACGCTGAAACTAGAGAAGAGAGAAGACGTTGACATGCTGGCCCCAATTCGCCAAATATTTGAAAATTTCAACCAGAACTGCATTTAAAACTTCACTTTGGGAGAAAATTGTACTATTGATGAGATGCTGCAACCCTTTAGGGACCGCTGCCCTTTTAGGCAATACATTAAAACGAAACCAGCTAGATATGGGATAAAGGTATATGCCCTAGCCGACTGCAAGACTTTTTATGGAAGCAATATGGAAGTCTACTATGGCAAACAACAACCTCAAGGTCCTTTTAACATCAGTAATAAGGCTACAGTTGTTGTTCTCCGACTTGTGCAACCGATTTCACAATCTGGACGAAATCTAACTGTTGATAATTTCTTTTGTTCTATTCCCCTTTGTTGTTTTGTTCTATGATGAGTTGGCACTAGTGCATAAGTTATCGCTTGTTGGAACAGTGAGGAAAATTAAAAGGGAACTTCCAGATATTGTAAAAGTTACCACTAACCACCCAGTACACAGTAACTTATTTCCATACAGAAATGATAAAACTCTAGTTTCCTACAAACCCAAGGAAAAAAAAAGTTGTATTGCTTCTTTCTTCCTTACATAATTCTGACGACATTGACCCTGAGAGTGGAGACTCATTGAAACCAGAAATTCTCACATTTTACAGTAAAAACAAAGGAGGAGTGGACACCCTAGACAAATTGAAGGCGTCCTATAATGTTGGCAGAAAAACAAACCGGTGGCCTCTTTCCCTGTTTTATGCTCTATTGGAGGGATAAATGCAAACATAATTTACTCGTCAAATTCTCAAGAAAACATACCTCGAAGACATTTTCTAAAAACCTTTGCAAGAGATTTGTGTAAGGATCACATGACAAGAAGAGCTCACCAAGAAAATCTTCATTGAAATTGCAAATGAGGAAACTGGCAGGCATTGAAGAGGAAGAACACCGACCTTGCCCCGTAGGAGCATCGGGACGATGTGCTTACTTTTTTTCGGATAGAGAAAATCGAAAGAAAGTCGTTTCATGTGCCATGTGTGAAAGGTTCATCTGCAAGCAGCACACCACTTCACTATGTAATAACTGTGCTGCTGACAGAAACGCTGAAAACATTGCAGAAGAAGACTAAATCGTGAAAATATTTGTAAGCATGTATATGTATGTATAAGTAATAATACAAAACGCACACAACCTCCCCTGACACTAACCTCTCACTTACGCTTACAACAAAACACATCCCCCAACATCAACACACACACACACCACCTCCACACATAAAAACATATTTATATGTTTTATATGCTTTTTTAAAATTTTAACATCTTTATATAATGTACTTATGTAGATTTAGTTAATAAAAGTTACTTTTATAGCCTTTATATGTCTGTTTACTTAACCTGGAAGATTCTTCCGTGCGCGACTAACTGTGCAACATTTTTCACGCGACTAATTGAAGGTTAAAAAAAAGCTCAGTTTGAAGTTTAGTTTAAAGTGTTATACAACAACAATACTTTAAACTGAAATATAAAACTATGATTAAGTTTTTGTAAATTTGGATTACCTACCTTGTGAGCCAATGAGCAATAATCTAGTACAATAACAATAAACAAACCAGAGAATCTTAATCAAGGCGAGGCTTGTAGCTTGTTTTCCATATCTCTGCGAGTGTGACTGCTGAGTGGAAACGGTAGAAGATGCAGAGGGGTAGTGTGACACGCTGAACCATGGACCAGGCCAGGAACCCATAGAAATCCAACTACAAAACATGATACAAAGTATTCAGTAGTAACTCATTGTAACAGACTAGTGAAGGTTGTCCGTTTTGTATCAAATGATTCTTTTAGAATGCAACTCAACGTGGTGAGTATTCATAAAGTTAAAATACAATAGAATATAATTTACTTTATCATATCATGATTATATTATAAAATATATGATAGAAAGTTCATTGTTCTTATTCAGCTTCAGAGTCGTTTGTGTTAAATAATCGAGAATTTTAGAAGAAAAGAATGCACTTAAGACTCACTTGAACAGGATTGGCAATAACTTTTTGGGTCTCAAAAGTGTAGATGATCCACATGGTGACATTACAGATGAGGAGGAAAGTGACAATCTGACGGCCGGGTTTACTGCGGTCATGTTCTGGTAGGTGTACTCTGCGTCTGGCTATGTCTGCAATGAATAGCAATTGGAGAACCACCTGTAACACGTCAGTTATAAATATTATCTTCTCAAATGACTATTAATTCATTGTGACTTTCAATGATTTGCATAGGCGGGAAAACAAATATATAGTCATGTTGTTAGTTGTTTGTTATGTCAATAAATACAGGATACATATAGTTAAATATAGTATATTTCATAACAAGAGTGGAAAGTGGGGTTTTGCATGTTCGAGACCATATGTTTGAAGTGCGAGACTTGTCGAGCACTTCGAATGGTCGAGAACATACAAAACACTTTCACTCGAGTTTTGAACGATACTTTTCACTACACTACAGAATAAAAACTCATTGTTGGAATGTTAGCTGTTTATTAAATTAGAAACATGTTTTAAAAACAGGTGTTGTTGACTGTGGACAATTTTCGGTTGTAAACAATGTTACTTTCGGTAGTAAACAATAGACAGCTGTTAAAAATATGATGTTTCGCAGGTTGTAAACACATAACGAAAACAGCTGAACTCATAGTAGTGTAGTGAAAAATATTATTCACTACAGTTTGGGCTTATTTGTTATTCTGATAACAATAATATAGAAAATTAAAATAAGTTAAGTTGTATCAGCATTTGAACAGTTTTAAGAAGTAAATCTGTTCAAATATAAAATCATCTTATTTTAATGTATTCAACAAAAATATTTTCTATAAATGGAGCAATATTATGTTAATATAATTTTTTCACATATGAGTTACATATTATCTCGTTTAGTTTTGAGTTTCTTGCAGTTACATTGTAATTTCATAAAACAATAAAACAAATCCATAAAACAGTCTTTCACAAGTCATGTACATATTTATACATATACATTAGTTTAACTACTTCAGTTCATACGAATGAGTATACAACGACTTTAATCATAGCAGGTTGACTCGTTTTAAAATGAATAGTAACGAATAGTTTAAATAATTTTCATAATCCGGTAATAGTTTGTTTTTAAAATTAAAAAAGCCGAGCAATGAACATACAACAACAGAAAGAGATCGGACCAGGGATTCAGACCGAAAAGATACACAACATTCTGATCATATTTTACATACATAAAATTACAAAGGTAAATATACCTTATATCAGAAAAGTGTTTGAAATAACCTAAAGCACATTTTAACTAGTAATTTAAAGCAGTTTTTATTTCTGTGTTTTATGTTATAGCAAGATTTTGAAGAAGAATGTTTATACTCCTGGTTGCAACAAGGACCCTTTGTCAGTTACTTTCATTCATTACTCAGAGAGTACTAGTTTTACTGCTTACACAAGACTTATAGACCAAATAAAATAACTGGTACCGGCGGAATGGCCACACGCCACTGGTCTTCAATGACAAAACTCTGAGTTTTAATTTGCTGTCAAACTTATAAGTACGCAACAAATTTCCAACTAATTGTATAGTGTCCACCATGTTATATTCTTTAAGAAAAACATATGCTGAATATTTTGCTTAAACTAATTTGCTTTATTCTGTGATATTTTTGTTTAAGAACACATATTTATGAGTTAAATTGCGCATGAACCATCTTTAACCTGTCACTCTAGCGAGAATAATAATAATAAAATAATTTCTTGTGGTTGGATGACAGTTTGATTCATTGTGATTAGTTTGGTATAAGATTAATTTAATATTTCAAACAAGTTAATGAGAAATTAATTTATTTGTAAACCCTTGCAAACTCGGAAACGACAAATGCTAGACAACATTTCTTAAATTAAACATTAACTGTGAATTACTACATTATTTATGTATTACTAAAATAATACTGTGGCACTAATATAACATGCAGAAAAATAATGAAGAGTTGATGAAGTAACTCATAATTCGTTTACATTGAGGCTTAAAGTATGAGTTACTTTAAAGTCATTGGACGCCTAAAGTATACTCTACTCAAGGGTAAAGTGTAATCTGGACATTCAGCCCAAGCATAAAATAATCTTAACAATAATAGATCGACGATATTTCCAGATAAGAAATGTTTCTGTAGTAAAATAAAGTGAGTTAGTTGACTTTGAGGTGTATTTGTATCATCGAAGTATACTATTCTAACTTGACTGCACACTCCGTTCTGTGGATGCGAGCTGGCTCGCTGCTCTACGCCCACCACAGTTAGTTGAATATGGGACCCAGTACTGTCCAACTGCCTAGTCTTCAACGCAAAGCTGGAACTTTTTCAAATTTTAAGTTGAATTGTTTTTGCTAATATAACTATGTCAGTGTTAAGTGTGCAGTCTAAGAAACACCTCAGAACAGTTTATGATCCACAAACAATTAATTACAGAGGCCCCAAAGAAGGAACCTACAGTATATGTCTAACTGATTTTCGCAACATAAAATTTTCTTAAATGTTTTAAAAAAATAAAATTTGTTAGTCTTGTGAAATACATTTATTTGTTCATCTAAATACATTTTTAATATAGCTTATTATTTGTACGGCAATAGTACAACAGTAAAATGTGGAGGCTTCAAATTCTTCCTTTTTTGAAGCATTTGTCCACAATTAATTATTGTCATAGTTACAGATTTTCTGTTTAGTACTGTTTTTAACTATACTAAGAAATATTTTTTCACTAATATATTTTATTTAAATCCTTCCTAATGAGCTATCAGTCTTTTAAAAAATAACATGTGAAAGAAAGATTTGTTCAAGTACTTGAATGACAGCGAGATTTCCAGTGATCATGACCAGCAAGTTGGGTTCACTGGTCATAGCAGTAAGGGAACCTGCGATGATACTGAACACTGCGTACACAAACAGCCCAAAAGCCGACACTCTCTGTAGGATGTCGTTAAGGTCACTCTGATCCTCCCCTTGAAACTTGAGACTCTGCACTCTGCAACAAGTCAAACAACTTAGATAACAAGCACAAAGTTATATAGAAGATCCTTTATATAACCTGTTTATATTATTTGTAACCCAGCTACTTGGGGACAGTGTGTTGAAGAGATTGCAAGCAATAGGCTCTTTGCTCGGTCGTCTTAATACCGATATGTTGTGGTCTAAATGGTTACCATAGACGTGGACACTACTAGAGAAGTCTGGTGTATCCATGTTGGATGGTAGTCAATGTTCAAATGTTGTGTAGGGAAGAGAACTGAAAATCAGACCAACACAACGTGGTTTGGATTCCACGTAAAGCTGTAGGTCTCCTAGTTGCTCTGGCTATTGGGCTATTACTAAATAGCCTTCTCTGAGGAACAGTCAACCTTAGTTAGTAACAATCACTGTACTTGTTCATTTAAACTCGTCAAACTCATTCGCCCC
The DNA here is from genome assembly GCA_035578905.1 of Stictocephala bisonia. NCBI lineage: Eukaryota > Metazoa > Arthropoda > Insecta > Hemiptera > Membracidae > Stictocephala > Stictocephala bisonia. Next base: position 7,084 of record JAQJVL010008565.1, read on the forward strand.
TCATACTTGCCCATACCTTGACGATAGGCGTCTTAACCCATTGGCCTAGTTTCATGGAACTGTTCCATAACAGCCGATCTGGGCTCATAATTGCTATCACGAAACTGTTCTGTGATGGTAACAATGCCTTTTAAATACTTTTTTTAATAAACTACTGCATCAATGCACTGCATCATTAATATGATAGTTAAAAATATTAGTGAAAAAAATCAGTGAAGACCGAAATGCTCTAAAAAAATACATGAGCTACTTGTATTGTTTTATAACCTAAAAATACATTGCAAATCAGCGATTTTGTGTGCCAATTACGATGTTTGCAAGCTAAACAATGATGTGTATGACAATAATAACCAAACTTATTGTTACTCTATGTGCTTCAATATTGCTTTCTGTTCCTTGTCAGATTTTTAATAATAAGCTGGTTTGTTTTACAATCAATTTAGCTTTTAGTTTGAGATTGTAAACATAAGCAGACGAGTGTGAATGTTTTGTTTTTAGTCATGGCGGGACCATGACTAAAGGATTACCATTAGTATAATTTTCTATTTTTATTATATTTGTATAATTTAAGGTTTCTCTTATAGTTTTCAAATACTTAAATTCTACATATTTACTAATATAAATATATTATAAATTGAACTCCCACTCAAATTTCATCTTCCTGTAGTTCTAGGTAAACATTGTTTTGTATTTTTGGCAAAAGTCCAAATCACGAATTTAATATCAGTTTAGAAAAAAGATTTTTTGTTGATGACTTTAATATATTATTTATAAAATATAATATTTTTTTGTAGAGAGTTAAATTATCAATAAAACTACAGCAACTCACTAATTATTTTTAATTGCTTACTAAAAAATATATAAACACACTTTCAAAATTTATAATAATAAAAACAAAAAATGTTTTATTATTATGTTATAATTATTTTTTACGTACACATAAACTATATATTTTTGAAGACTGTTTTATTCTAAAAATAAAAATATAAAAATTTTTGCTCTACTTTGAAAAATGTACTTTTTTATGAATTTTTTTCCGAATGTTTAGATTTTCCTTGATTTTAATAGGATGAATAACTGACTGAGCAGTGCAAATAAACTCAAAGTCAGTGGGTTAATAATGAATGATATGTTCTTTCTATCATAAAAACAAAATAAATAATTTCACTACATCATATTTTAGTACTTTGTATCACTTCAACCTTGAATAGCATCTACTCACTATACAGTACATCTACTCACTATACATCAAATCCGTTTTATCCAAGCAATATCATTTCTGATTTTATAATATACACATTTTTCTAAAGTCTAAGATTTGAGTTTGTCCTCATATCATATATAATTTTTCAGTTGAAACTAGTTTTGCACTTCTGGATAGAAAAATTACAATTGAGAGAGGATTTCGGAGTAGCCAGTTGCATTTATGTGGTTGGAAAATAACCTGACAGATTGCGGTATTTTGTTCTGAAGACGTTACATATAAAGCGTGAGAAGCTTGGTGGATAGATACAACCAAGGTTTAGGTTAAATGGTACTTGCTTTTTAATTTTTCAAATCTGATTTTGATTCATGATATATGCTAGCCATGTTTTGTTAATTTAGACTTCTATTGACAACAATTTTCATATACATCCTATTCATTGATATCAAAGTATAATTTTGATAAATATCATGAAAATCGAAATAGTAGTTTATATAAATTAAATATGATTTAAATTACAAAACAGTTATGTAGAAACACTGAACATGAATACAGTAAGTATGGATAAACACATTTTTTACTATTGATTTCATTAAGTAATGATTATCACTTATAGTTCTTCTATACTTCAGCAGCTGAAGTTTATAGACAGGCATTAAGGAAAAGTATTTTATCGATTAAGAAACTACCACCATCTAAACTGGAATTGAAACAAAGCATATTTTGTTCAATGTGGCAGGTATATTCATGAAGGGATCCAGTAATGCAGAAAATAATTCTTCGTTGGTAAAATAATTTGGAAACTATATGAAAATTGTCCAATATATCTGAATTGGTTTTATTTGTATCTAAATCTTTGTATACAATACATCTGAATCAGAAATTTATACACATGTTAGAAGGCAAGTTTAATATGCTGTGAATTAAAAGGAAGATGCAAAGATGTATGTATGAATAAACAGCTCTCTAAGGGAAAGGAGAGCAAACAAAATTGAGATGAGGCTATGAATTACAATTTAAGAGCAATGTATTTTTTAAAATAAAAAAGTGTTTTTTTATTACCACTATATGTGTATGGATTGTGAATATGAATCAGTGGACATAGTTACCTGTAATGATAAATCTTACAAAAATCTTTAAAAACTTCTATTGGTTTCGGTGAGAAATGCCTGTGAAAAAATCAAGTAATTCAGTATGAAGCGGCCAAAGCTAAGGGCCAAGGCAGTGGCTTGCCATGCAACTGGCCTGGGTTCCATTTTCAATATGACCCAACCGCTACCGTGGTTCGGAAGTCATGTTAGCCGTTGGTCCCCAGGTTAAGTGTTAGAGAGGACTTCTTAGCCTACAAAACACACCTTTTATGTTTGTGTCAAAATCCTTGTAAAAACCATTACTACAGAAAGGAAGATCATGAATGAATTGTTTATAAACATAAGTTGGAAACATTTTTCAACAAAACCGAAAATAATAAAAACACCAAACAATACAAAAAAACTGGATACATTTTTTAAAACACAATGTTTTCATTTTTATTTACAAATGTGTTTGTTTGTTTGAGAAATAGTGTTACCTGTTCTACTTATAAGAAATGCAGCACTTACCTAATGAATCCAATGATGATGGCAATAATGCTCAGGCCCATAAGGGCACAATGGGATACATCGGCTAAGTAAATGGCAAGCAAGCCCAGTTGTGGGTGGTGAACGAGCACAAAGAACAAGATCAGGCAGATGAGGGACCCAACCAACAGCAGCAGTCCAAAGAACAGTCCTTTACTGGCACCAACACAATCCATGCGGCCGGCATTGGCATGGGCCATAGCAACCGCACGGCGTGATAGGATCACTTCCAACCGCTGCTCCAGGTCTTCCTCTCCTTGGTACCTAAACATCATTTCTCCTTCAACAGAGACCATCAGACAAGACTCCTCTGGAGCTGCATCAGTGGAGCATTCTGGAGTGCATCTATAGAAATTTTAAAACAGTTTCTCATTATGCTGATAGTTAGTTTACAACTAAAAGATGAAGATTTTTCTCCAACCAATATTTACAAAGTAAAGGAGAACCTCTTAAGAGACATTTTTTTAAAGTGAAGTAAATAATTCACTTCACAATGTAAGGTCGGATAAAAATTAAACAACATCAAATGAAAAACAATTTGTTACGTTAAGAATTTTAGGTTAGGTTAAAAGGACTAAGCCAGGAATTAGTATATTAGGAGGGATGGGACTCCAGAAAACTTACCTTAAAAAGACAAGTCCACTAACACCACAGTAGTAGTAAATAAATAATAAAGAATCACATGTGCACAAAGTTTCTGTGCCACTGGCACTTTCTTCAGGTAAGTAGAGAGAGGTTCTGAAAGTGCCAGTGGCACAGAAAGGTGTTAGTGGACTTATCTTCTAAGGTAAGTTTGCTAATATCCTATCTCTCCAAATATACTTTATGTTACAAAAATATACCATTTTACAAGACAATATTACAAAATTGATCACAGTCATTTTAAAATTAATGCAATTCAACACTTAAAACTCTTTTAAAATTATTATCATTTTAATTCTCTACAAGATTGAACAAGAAGACCAAAATAAATTAACCTCTCTTTTACACACTCAATTTAATTTAATTTAAGTGAAACAGTTTATCATAGAGTGTATTGTGCTTGCAGGTTTGCATGGCAGAAATTTGTTACAGAGATATTGTGGTCTTTGAGTGTCAAGATCCTGTGACTATATAGCTAAGTAGTATTCTGCAGAGAGCCTCCACAGGAGCACAAAGTGTTTGATAAATCTGGAGAAAAGTTCAGAGAACACCAGAGAAAACACTTAGAAAAACCAGTTTTGTCGTTTTTATTCTTTAGGAATAACATTCTGAAAAGAAGGTTAAAAATAAAGAATCAGAGACAGCATGATTTCAGCTTTTATAGACTCAGAAAGTTAAAGGCTATTAAATCTAAAGCCTATATTAAATTTTGTACAGTCCCACACTGAATGGTACTAATGATGTATTCAGGAATGAGCGTCTTTCAAGTCTCAATTTTGAAGAGTCCAACATTCACTTATAAAAATAATGTTCACATGTTTTACCCTGAGGCCTGTACATAATTACAGTCGCTAAATGGAGATCTTAATACTACATAAATATATTATACATGGTAAATAAAACTAGAACCACAATAGCAAAACTGTAAAAAAAAATAATTGTTATATTTGATATTATTTTTTTCAAATTAATTATCAAAACTATTAATTCTTTGGCTGATATGCAATGATTTATCGTTGTAGCAAAAATAGCCAAAAACTGATAAAAACGATATATTGCTGTTGGCCGTTCGGCCGAAAAAGTGATATACAATATTTTATTGTTGCGTAATTCATTTATTACGACGTTGTTTTTTTGGTTAAACAAATTCAAATCTCAAGGAATTAGCTGAGAAATACATCTAATTCAATTTTTAAAAATATAAAGTTAATTAAAATAATTATTGACCTTAAAAGAAAACATACACATTTTGGAAGGCTGTGGCGTCTGCTCAACTAATGACACAATGTTTTGGCACCGATTATTGTTAATGTCAGATCGTTTGAGCTTATAGAAGTTTGTTTTTGAGCACTGGTGTTGTGTTGTTAGTTGATATGGGTGGTAAGAAGCGGAGGTCTCGCACAGCTTGTATAAAGTGCAGACAAGGTGTACATGTTAACCCTTTTAACGCCAGCCTAATTTTGCATGGTGTTGCTAAAAACGCCAAGCCAATATTCAGTAGATATGCGAAAAACGCCAAGCCAATTTTGACTAAAATGCAGAGTCTTGCTTAAAAATTCATAGTAAATTTATTAATTGTCATAAATTAACCCTTTGAGCCCCAGGCGCCGATATCATCGGCTTTGAAATTTTGACTGAGAAACCCCAAGGGCCGATCTCATCGCCGTGCGTGTATTACGCGAGAAGCCCCGAGGGCCGATCTCATCGCTGTGCGTATACTACGCGAGAAACCCCAGACGCCGATCAGGTCGGCGGCACGTAGTTTATTTTGTACAAAGATCAAATCTTATTATATATACGCAATTCTTATACCAAATGAAAGCTAATGAGTTTTAATCTGGTGTAAAAATAACAAATAATTATAACAGTGCATTTTATATAGTAATAATAACATGACAAGTTATCTGACAGCTGTTTTCAAGTTATCTGACAGCTGTTTTCTACCAGTCTGTCTGTAGTTACTCTTTGTGTACAACATCGTGAAATTGTAAGATTTTGTTGTTGTTTACATTCAGTGTTAATGAGTGGGTTTTGTGTAATTGATACATTTTTATTTTCTAATTATATTATTTCTTTGGATTATTAGTTTATTTTGTGAGTTAATAAGTTATTTACTATTTTCTGTTTTAGTGTACATAGTTAGTTTGGATTAATTTTTAGTGACCTAAATTTGTAGTGAAAATGTGAAGTGTGAACTTAGGCCTAGGTCTATTACTGTGCAAATCTAGTGCTAGTTATTGTGTAGGCTAGTTATTGTGTGTGTGAAGAGGTCACGTAGTGAGTGTGTGAGGTGCAAGAAAGGCCTACACTTGGACTGCATCCCGCAGCATACTTGCAAGTTATGAGCTATAAAACAGTAAATGTGTGAATATGTAAATAGTCGAATAAATATTCTTGTTTTGTTTTATAATATATTTGTAATTGAAGAATAGTGGCAGCTGGGATTATATCTATTTCTGGCATATCATCGCTGAATCTGAGTACAATTTTTATTTATATATATATAAGTTTATAATATAAATTTAATACATAGCAGTTATAAATATATAGCTACATAAACCCATTTGGAGTAAAAATATATTTGTAAATATTTCAATTTATAAAAATTAACCAATAATTAGTAACATTACCATTTATTACAAGTCAACATATACAGTACTTCTTATAAAATGCCAATTTATATGTATGTATTCAAAATATTATAAAAACCGCAATTTTATGTATAATTTCATGAAAGTTTCAGGATATGTTCCTAAAAATATGCTAAACAAGGAAATATATATATATTTTGCCATAACATTAGTTGAAACCTACTTATATAATAATAAAAAATAAAAATAAATATATATATATTTTTATACTACAAATATTTATATAAAGTTTTTATTTTTATAAGCATTTTTTAATCAAATATATATTTTCTGTTAGGGTGTATGATTACCTTTAAAAAGGTGCTTTTATATTGGCAATATCTTTTTTTATAACGTTACAATCAATTTTTTGCTAAACCCTTACAAAATTCTCATTTTAGGCCTGGGCATTCTAAGTACTCCTACCCACCTTGGGCTGGGATTTCACAGACACGCCCGTCAAAAATGTCTGGGATTTCTCAGAGTGAAATATGACAATATGGCTGGGACTCAAAGGGTTAATGAAATTAGTCTTATTTTGTTGGTATTGAGTTGTACTATAACATAAAAATAAAAGTTTTAATTGTTGGCCATTTTTTTAGTTTTGTTAAGAAACAAAATAGAAATTTATTTTTTTATTTTTATAAATTTTTGTAGTTTGTAGTATCAAAACATACCATAAATATCAAACCACCACATTTGTTAGTATTTTATCATATAAAACATTTAATTGTTAGCACATACACAAAATTTGAAGAATTTACCTTGATATATACAGATGTTATGTTGCATTTTCCAGATATTTACATTTTGAGAAAAATCACATGTTACCATGGTAACACAATTTTTCATTTGAAGTTCATAAAAAGTATTAACCCTTTTAGTGCCAAGAGTCGCTGTCAGCGACGCCCCTTACTAGTGCGAGAAATGCCAGCGTCGCTGTGAGAGACGCGCTGTATTTGTTATAGTGCATCGTTATGTTTTATTAAATGGCTGCCAGAATAATACCAGACGCTTTGCCAATGACCGCTGCACGCAGTTTCGCTCTTGGACTGTGTCTAGATGACGTAACTGTTCCGTGACAGACACGTAACTATTAGGTATAACTATTATGTCGCTTAGCAACCAATATGTAATGTTTTAGTTATAATTTTGTAAAGAGATAATTTTAGAAGTATAGTAAATGAAATTATATGTATTAGTTCAGTTTTAAATGCTCTATAAAATGCCGTTCAGGACAATATTCTAAAATAAAATTATAACAAACATACAGACCTTCAAACTTGAAAAAAAATATTAAAAAAAATTTTTCTCAAGGTTTTTAGAAAAAAATAAAATTTATTACAAAGAAAGGTTAAATATATATACATAGTTCTATAGACCACTTATTGCTCTTTCATTTAAAAAAGAATTTATATAAATAAGACTAAAAACATGGATTCTATAAATTTTTACCTGGAACCTTACATTTTTGCCAAAATTGGCCTGGCACTTTTCGCATAGGAAATGCAAAAATGGCCCGGCACTAAAAGGGTTAAATTGCACTAACAACTTATACAACAGTCTAATATTACCAAACTAATAAACATTTGAAGAATTTACCTTGATATATATACAGATGTTATGTTGCATTTTCCAGATATTTGCATTTTGAGAAAATCACATGTTACCATGGTAACACAATTTTTCATTTGAAGTTCATAAAAAGTATTAACCTCTCAACTGCTGTAAACGAGTTAAGTCGTGCGCCGCCGTCTGTCCCGCTGTGCTACGCACGACTGAAGTCGTTCCGCCGAACGCGCTCAGTGTGCTGTACACGTATCAAGTCGGTATTGATTATTTCTCCACTTCAACATGCCCACGACATCTATGGATACTTTGTTGAACTACTAGCAAGCTCTTTACTAAACAGAGAATAGTTGTTCATTAGTTCATTATGTTGTATACAGCTGACTGTTGGCCCTGGCAACTGAAAGTGGTTGTTTAGTGTTTTGTAATGGCGTCTACATAACGCGATTCGCGTCTTGTTACGGAGTCGTAAATTGATAATTTACTGTGTGTTGACGAAGATTTTAGTGATTTACATTCTGATGATGATTATAATGATCCAGTTTATGATGTAAGCCAAGCATCTAAGCATGGGTTCAGGGGTTACTCTATCTGTAAAAAACCCAGCACAGGGGGTTGGCATGCTACTGAAAACCCAGCAGTTGAGAGGTTAAATTGCACTAAAAACTTATACAACAGTCTAATATTACTAAACTAATAAAATAAGCCCACTTTTTTATATTTACAGGGTCTACATACAATTTGTAAACAAACCACAAACACACTGAATGGATGAACTGAGTCAACTAACAAAAGTAAACAAAAACAACTTTGGTTCCATATGCATTGGTTGCATAGAAAAAAATCCAAAGAGGTTAAAACATATTTCTTTATGTTCCTTATATACTATAGAAAGAGTGTGCCAAATTTCATTGACTTTGATTAATATTAAAGACATGAAAAAAATAAAAAAACTGAACAATCGATATAGCGATCGTCGGCGGTTTTAGCGCGTCTACGAACGATCAATAGATCGATCGTTGGCGATCTTCGCACAAATGCCGTCGATCGATATAGCGATTGTTGGCGTTAAAAGGGTTAATTGACTCATCAAGCATGTATGCCTGTAAAAAAAACTACCCAATATATTCTAAATATGTTATTATTTTTCAGTTATTTTAATTAATAAGTTGTATTTACAATACAGTTGCCATTTTATTTGATAAAAGACTCCCAATGCTACAGGTTGAAGGATTTCCAATAAATCACCTCAAACATGCCTAAGTTATTATTTTTTCTTTTTGTTTTATTTATAGGTTAAGTATATTTTTAATTTAACCCTCCGATGGTTCACTATTTTACCTCTGGTGGTTCAGCCCATTTTTGCCAATTTGCAGCCTTATTTTTAAAAATCTGTAAAAAATTAATTTTGTATCTAAATAGGGCTTATTATACATCATTTAGTTCATAAAACTATGGAGTATTATGATATGTATTTCAAAATGACTTAACAAGTAGTTTGGGATTTTCTTTAACGGAGAGAATAAGAAGAAGAAGAAAATCCACAATGTTTTTCACACTTTACATACACACAAAATTTTCACTATGTACAATACAAAAATTCTAAGATAGCCCTTTTGTGCAGAATTTATAACTGAATAAGAAAATATAAACTTATAAGGACTTCATTACTGAAATAAATAAGTTATGTACAAAAAACTATACAGGCGCAATGGTGAAAACCGCTCAATCTGACTCACTCCCGCTGATGGGAGCTCTTCTTTTCCTGTTACCCCTAGATGGTCTCCAGAAGTGTTGTAATTTGGAGTCTCCAGAATCATTGAACAACTCCCTATCAATCTCACTCGTATGTAATTCAGACATTTTCATGTAAAACCACTAAAACGAAACATTATTACGACCAAAACAACGAAGATGCGACACAGTAGTAAACAACAATGGTGCGCTGACAGTTGGAACTGTCAATTATGGAATTGTATTTTTTTTAGTCTAGGCCAACGCCATCCAAATAAAACTTTCACCAGACTAAACAGTAGAACCAGCTGTTTCAAATGACATATGATATAGGATGTTTAGTGAAGGATGAACACCCGTAAGAAACGAAATAGTGAAGGTCGATTTTTCGACTCTAAACCATGGCAGATACGTTGTAAAGGTCGATTTTTCGACATTAAACCATCGGAGGGTTAAAAACTGCAAATGTTCAGGATCTGATCATAATTAAGTTTACTTTTAGGATATATACTACAATCAATAAGCTAAATATGTATATTGTATATGTTTTCTAGCTCCGAAAACAAAAAAAAAGCATTTTTATTTTTAATTATATGTATATTTTTAGTTAATATATCTATTGATTTGTTTTTTCCTTATAGGCAAACTAAAGACCTAAAGAACAAGACTACTTCATGTAAATGAGTTAATAATTACCATGATTAAAGATTTTTATTCAAGCTCTTGCAAAAACGCCATTTTAGGCCTTTCAGTTTTAGGATGACACATTTCAAAAATCCTATTAGTTTTCAGCATTTTTTTTCCTATCAGCCAAAGGGTTAGTTAGGGAATTATTTACTTTGCTTGGATAAATAATCAATTCATGGGACTAGAAGAAATCTATTAACAATAAGCTCATTTTAAATCACAGTTTATTTAAATCAATGAAGGTGTACAATGAAAAGAGCTATAAAGTACCCTTTTCTAAATTACTGTATATCCCATTAAAATCGTAAAGAATTACTAAACCAGATTTAATAATTAATTAATTACTAACCAGATAAGTTTGGTTATTCTTGTTTATATTAAATTGTGGAGTTGGTATTTTTTTAATTTTAAAATTAGGGTGAGATATTTAAATGTACAGTAGAGTCCCGCTATTCCAAACTTCAGTAATCCGAAAGTCTGCTTAATCCAAAACAGAAATTGGCAAAAGATTTTTGAAAAATAAAAATGCAGTTTCTGTAAGAACCACAAAATATAAATCTAAAAATGACGAAACGATATTATTTTATGTACTTAACTGTAAATTAACTTTTCAATTGTTACTTTGGTTTGAAAGAATTCCTTTCCCTCGAAACTAAACTACGCCAGCGTCTCTAAAACGTGGTATCTACTGGGGTCGCGTTGGGGTGTTGCTCATAGATAAGACGTATCCTATTGCGAGATCAAGACAGCCGTATCGTCTGTCTGTGTTATAACAAAACTGAGATATGTAAACACACGAGTTCGAAATTTTGAAAAGAGACTAACAGTGGGAATTGGGTACAGTGCTGTCTGAGGTAGCGTGACAAGGCCAGAAATATACACAAGACTTCTGTCAGCTGATAACGTGGACTACTGGAATACAACGGCGTCAAGTAGCGCTGGGCCTGGGATCAATTTCCGCCAGTGACTCTAACTTTTTGTCTTGAAAAACGGAGTTTTATCGTACGTCTCAGATTAATGTAGTGTTTAATTAAAGGGTTCATTATTCCCTTCTTATCATCATAGGCTCTTATTATGCAAAAAACTGAAGTAATGTACTTAATGTTAGGCATATCATTTGTTAATTTTTATTAAAAGAGTGTTTAAGGAAAATTCGTTTAATCAGAAAAATTTGGTAATCCCAAATGGGTTCGATCCCAATTATTTCGGATTACCGGGACTCCACTGTATTTTAATGTCACTCCTTAAGATAATAAAAGGGTAAAGGCCAAACTAATTTGACAAATTTAAATGAACCCCAAACCTGTAGTCAATAACCTCTAAGGTTTGGCAGTTTGAATATGAATCCATGTAATTCACATTATATTCATACTAATATGTCCAAATTCTAACTGCACATCTATAGTTAAATACGAATTGCAACTACAAGTAAAACACTTCTCAACCCAAGTGCTAAAGTGTTTTACAATACCTAGCATGACGTCCAATGTGCCGCCACATGACGTAGATGACGGCAGCCCCGATCAGACTGTACTCAATGATGAAGGGGAAGAGGTAAGGGGCGGAGTCCTGCACAATGTTGCCCATGATGTTGACTCGGCCACAAGTCTCAGGGTCAATGTGAGTGCGGTTGGCTCCCATTAGGGCAGCTGGAGCCAAGGGTGACTCACCAAAGTCATCCCAAAACAGAGGTGGGTCTGTGGCTGGAAAATAATGATTCATTTTGAATAATGTACAGATATTGTTATGAAATAAGCTCTTTAACAAACTACACTAAACTCATTACCGGTTAAAGTCTTAAGATCATCTTCACAGAAAAATTAGATGATCTTAAGACTTTAACCGGATTATTTATGAGAGAAGCAGAAAAAGTAAGTTTAAAAACAAATGATTCTAAAACTAAGTACATGCATTTTGCAAGATACCAGGATAATGCAGAAGAACCTATAGAAATTGAGGGACACACATTTGATAAAGTAACCAGTTTTAAATACCTAGGAGTAACAATATCAAATCTAAATACTGATGAACTAGAAATCCAAAACCGAATAAATTCTGCAAATAAATGTTTTTACGCTTGCAATAGATTACTTTCATCCAAATCACTGTCCCACAAAACAAAAATTAGAT
>JAQJVL010008566.1:0-19272 GCA_035578905.1 Stictocephala bisonia
AAATAAATAATTTGTTTATTACAGGAGAGGCCGATCTCCTTCTTAACCTTACTCTGCCCATTCCTCATAGACTATTGACCTGTTTGAGGAACTTATTCAAACAGAGTAAGGAGGCGAACCAGCGCTATCTCTAACTCAAGCTCAAAGTCCTGACGCCTTAGACCGCTCGGCCACTGGCTCGCCCATTTTTTAATCGATAATTTTTTCACCCACCATTCTGAAACAGTTTTTCATTGCGAAAAGATTTTCGTGAGTAATAAACCAACTTTCATAGGCAATTATCCAAATTTAATACGAATGAACCAACTAACTTTCTAAGCAAAGAACCAACTTTCATGAGTAATGAATCAATTTCCGTGGTCGGAAGTTATTGGATTGGATTTAAATTAAACATTTTTAGTAATTCCACAGTTTTTAATTTTTGATAAATGCATTTTCGCCAGCTACGGCATCTTCAGATCATAATAACCAAATTGTACAAAAATATAAAACATATGTAAAAAAATATACAATTTGTAAATATTAAATAACATTGATGGATAAGTAGTTAAAACTTAAAAAACAAGGTTTTGAATTATTTAAGTTGTTTTCTAGTTCATTTCTAATTACAGGTAAAAATATTTTATTAAAATTAACAGATGGCTGAGAAATACAGTCATTTTTTTTTTAATGCCATGAACACACTTTCAATTTTATTTCTCTTTTTCCATGATTTTTCTTTATATATAATATACGACTCTTCAAATTTTATACTATGCTTTTTATCAATAGCATGTTCAACTAATTTTGATTGTTCAGTATTTTCAGTTTTAAAATTATATATATGTTCCTTTATTCTTGTTTTAACAGATCTTGATGTTTAGCCGAAATATGTTTTGTTGCATTCACAATTAATTTGGTAGGGTACATAACATTTTTTGTTGATTGATTTTCATTTTTTGGTTTTAATTTAGATAATTTACTACGAAGGCTTTCTGATGATGTAAAACTTGTTCGAATATTAAATTTAGAATTAATTTTTTGAATTTTCTCTGAAAAGTTTTTAACATAGGATATGACTACAGTTGTTACATGTTTGTTTTCATTGTTTCTGACGATTGCGTGCTTTTTTAGGTTTATTTCCTCTCTTTAATTTTTCAATAAGTTTATTGGGATGGTTGTTCATCTTTAGAAAATGGCACATTTCTTCTTTTTTGTAATTTTTATTTTCATTTGAAGAAGAAATAAGTCCAATTTTAACATGTTCAGGATGGTTAGGAAAATAATTTAAATACTGTCCACTAAATGTTTTTTTAATGATATAAAGAGGTTTCAAGGGTATTGTCTTCTGTTTTGGTTATTAATATATCTAGAAGCGGAAGTTTTACTTCTTCTTCTTTTTCCATGGTAAATTTTATCGTTGGTCGTATTTTATTAATAAAATTTAAAAATGTAATATGTATATCATCTTGGTTTTTCCAATTACAAAATATATCGTCAACATAACGAGGCCATATTTTCGGTTTGATAGTCCATTTATTGAATGTTAATTCTTCAAAAAATCCATAAAATTGTTACTTATAATTGGACTAAGGACTCCTCCCATCGGTAAACCAGAAACATTTTTATAAAATTGTTCATTATTTTGGAAATAGTTATTATATATACAGATTTATAGCAAATTTGAAATGTTATAAATAGATGGATTGGTTCTTGAACTTAAATTTTCATCTTTCTCTAGTTTTGATTGTTTATGTTTAATGCTTCAGCTACAGGTACTTTTGTAAAAAGGCTACACACACCATAGCTAACCATAATGTCTGAATGTTTTACTGTCAAGCTCTTTATTTTTTCTAAAAAATCAAAAGAGTTTTTAACGTATGAAAAAGAATTGTCAAATAAAGGAGTTAAAATTGGAAGGAGAAATTTAGAAAGTTGATAAGTAGGGCAGTCAATAGAGCTTACAATTGGTCTTAGGGGAATTCCTTCTTTATGTAATTTAGGAAGCCCATAAATATGGGGTGGTTTAGAGAAATTTGGATTTAATTTGGCATAATTTGTTTCACTAATCTTGTGTTCAACATTTTTAAGCGATTTTTTTACTATTAGTTCGATTTTTTTAGTAGGATCTTTTTTTAATAATTCATATTCATCAGTAAAGACTAATTCATTGATTTTATTTATATATTCAGTTTTATCTAGCACTACGGTTATTTTGCCTTTATCAGCTGGAAGAATAACAACTGTTATTTGTGTACTATTGGGAAAAATAAATAAAAAAAGTTACTGTCTAGTCAGATATGACTGTTGGAATACCATAGACTGATCAAAATACTTTTATGTAAATGTACATGTTAAGTGTATGTACTTTTAGAGAATATTATCGATAATCTAACTAAAAAACATATTCTCGATGTCCACCAGTGGTTTTCCCCCATGCTCAAGGACAAACCACACATGGTAAACATTAAGGTAGATTGGAGGTTCAGATGGGCAGACCACTAATAATCGGTCAGAGAAGAAGCGGTTATTTATTTGGTTGTAGTGCAGTAGACATGCGGCAAGCCACTATTAGTATTTATAGTTTTTTTAAGAATCCTTAAATATTTGCATCTATATGAATCTTCCAGACTTTGGGCACCAGACACATTTCTTTGGATTGCTTAAATGGACACGAGTGTCATTCGTATATAGGATGAACAGCACGGTTGGTGAATATAAAATATGTATTGGGCAGCAGAAGGTTTGAATGGGCAGCGAGCAATTGAGGAAAAGCACCAGTGTCATTCGTAGACAGGATGGACCGCAGGGTTGGTTAGTAGAAAATATGGATTGGGCAGCAGAAGGTTTGAATGGGCAGCGAGCAATTGAAGAAAAGCACCAGTGTCATTCGTAGACAGGATGGACCGCAGGGTTGGTTCGTATAAAATATGTATTTGGCAACAGAGAGTGTTTAATGGACACCAGTCATTCGTAGAGAGGACGGACAGCAGCAGTGGAAAATATGGATTGAATAGACATTGAAGCCGTTCATACTTCATAGAGAGGACGGACAGCAGAGTCATCTGGGAAGGGGGTACGTGATGTTGGGCACAATGCAAGTGTGGTGTGGGAATCGGAGTCTTCATGAAGAGGTAGGTTTCGTGTTATTTCATAAGGATATTAGTTTTGGAAACATTTATTTAATAGCAAAAGTTTGATTGGATTCCAAATTTGTTGTGGAAGGAAAAAAGGAGTTCAGAAAAAGGCGAAATATTAATTTAATATAATATGAACTAAGATACAGACGTTAAGCTAATGAATCTCATGGGGCATATACCACTTGTCAAACCGAAGTCACATCATTGTATTTGTCACAGAGTTCAAATGTCACCAATATCACCACCTCTTGCTACAACTGATTCATTCGATCTGCTGTTTACGAGTATTGACAATTAATTGTAATTATTTCCTTTTTAACAAAAACAAACCAGTGTCACGTAACTATTTTATTTTCTACTATATAGGTCATATGACACACCACTGAAACATGCTGCTGTGTTTATATTTACACATTTGGATTAGAGTGTAGTCTGGTCTATCTATAGGTGATCACGCCTGCAGTTGCTGATGCTGCTGGCAGAATGCTCCTTAGTCGCTGCCAGATGCAAAGGTTTGTTTGTCTTAATCCGTCTTGCGTGTGACCGCTGAGTATGACTACGTGATTTTTGTTGCCATCACAATGTGACTCAAGTGTGACGTAATAAACACACACCTATTCTGTGATCGCTCTCTTAATTAACTCAATATATATTGTATGCCTTCCGAAGCCAGCCACCAAACCAAAAACAGTTTAAAACACTCCGACGAATAATGTCTAAATAAAATAAAATCTGAAGTACAAATTACTTGTGGCTTAGATTTTAAATATCAATATCTCATCACAGAGCTAAATCCAGGTTTTTAACCATTCAACACCTCTGCTTCTCCGATTGATGAAGACCAGTTAATCCCCCTGAGAAAAACGTAATGGCACTCATTAACTATGTGATCCATAGTTTGAACTTCGACTTCGCAATCACATGACTTATCATTTCCATTCCTCACTTATATTTCCAGTAGTTGTATTTTCCCACATCCACGCGAAAATGATTTAACATACTCCATTCCTTAAGAGACGGTTCATTCCACCGATGGCGGTCATAGGGTCTGATAAAAAAAAACTTGTTTCAACCGTCAAACATTTCCCAAGTTAATGCCCAGTTGTTTTTAGCGAATATTCGTTTGAGATTAACTGGGAAGCTAGTCGAAGAGGTAGTTTTATAGATTTAAGCCGTCCTGCACGTTGTGGGATATCTTGCAAATGGGGAGATTCGGAGTAGATAGAATCTTTTTGAACTCTCTGAAAAGTGCCTCTGCGTCTTATATCCTGAGGAGCTATGTTGTACAGTACTGGAAGCCATGGTAGAGGCGTTGCAAAGAGGGAGCCGCTGATAGTTGCCCTCATTGCCGTATTAAGTTTTATATAAACCTCTAGTACGTGTGTACTGTTCATTGTACATTTAATAAATAATTAAGATCGTTTTACTAATTTTATCGTTTCCTCCACCAAGGAGTGCGTTCTCTGGAGCTTTCAGAAAAGAATACATACCAAGATGGAGCTGAAAATGTGATGATCTATAGAAGTAGATTTAAGAACACTGAAATCTCTGACACAGCTTCTTGCTGCACTCTCACGATAACACTAGAGGAGAGGAGTGGGTAAATACAACAGAAAACCTAAATTTTACCCACAACAGCAGCAGGCAGGCTTGGTCCTCACTTCGGAATCTCTTCTCTGGTAAGCTCATTGAAAATAGCACTGGGATGTGCACCCCGAGACCTATGGACATGACAAAACTCATTGTTGGCTTACACAGGGTGTCCCAAAATTAATGTCAAACTTCGGGAAATGGTTATATAGGTCAAAATAAACAGAAAATCAAGAATAAATTTTGTTTCAAAACTGCTTCGTTTACCTGATATCAGACAGTTTGTTTTTTTTCTTTTCACAAAAGAATTTGTATCCCGAGTGGGCTCAACCGATCGTTTGAAACTCGTTATGCATAATGAAATAATACAGACCTATTCCAGAAAATCGGACAAAAAATAACCGAGACACATTGACATTTGTGTTGAGAGACAGCAAGAAAGCCATTTTATTTTAGCTTTTTTGCTGCCTCTCCACACAAATGTCAATGTGTCTCGGTTATTTTTTGTATACTAACTTTTTTGATACTAACAGACTGGTGATAAAATTATTTTTTTTTTAATGTCTTCTTAATATTTTGCCGTTTTCCCGCAATTTCCGTTCAAACATCTTAAATGTCCGACATTTTTAAATTAGATCGTTCTTTTTTATAGAAAAGGTTTATATTATCTTAACATGCATAGCGATTTTCATAAAGACCGAATGAGCCCACTCGGAGATAACAATTCTTTTGTGAAAAAAAAACAAAATGGCGGATGTCGGGTAAACGATGCGTTTTTTGACAAAATTGATTCCTGATTTTCTCTTTAATTTGACCGATATAACCATTTCCAGAAATTTGGCACTTTAGTTTTGGGACACCCTGTATAAGTCAACCTTCTGATAAAAAGGTTGTGTACGAACTGAATAAGATTAAGAGAAGCCCACAGGGACATATAGAAGTTTCTAGGTCCCTCACTCTCAAAGAGTTAAATTAGGCGACCACAGCTCTACCAGTTAGGAATGTAGCCCCATTCCCCGGATTTTCTACTGGTAGACATTTTTCCGGAATTTTTAGTACCAAAAGTAAAAAATTGACTTTTAACAGTATTCAATGTCATACTGGCAAGTAGTGATTTGCCCAAATCTTTTCAAATAACTAAAATAATAGCTGCTTTGAAGCCAGGCAAAGAACCAGAACGACCCGAAAGCTACCACCCTATAGCTCTTTGTGTACTGAGTTACAAACAGAATATCGCATATTCTCGATGTCAGCATCTCTGTTGAACAGGCTGGGTTCAGAAATGGTCGAAATTCTTTATTTAACTGCTCTCATTATTTAACTCTTTATTTAACTGTACTATATATAGCGTATGGTTTTTTTGTCAGCTACCATTTATTAGTTTAAAATTATATAAAAGCTGTGTTGTATACTTGGAAAACACTCCAAAAGTCATTAGATAGTAATATAAATCCATTAGATAGTCATTAGATAGTAAGTAATATCAAGTCACAAATCTAAATCTAATTCATTAAGCCATCTCCCATTGAGGATTGGTTTAAAAAGAAAAAGAAAACATCAGCAGCATTTGTAGATCTTCCAGCATCCTATGACACAGTCTGGAAAAAGACCTGTTATTTAAATTTTATAAATTAATTCCGTGTCCTGCATTGTTGCGATTTCTGAATTCCACCTATTAAAGGCTAATTAAAGTTTTCCTAGGTTGCAGAGAAAGTTTTTATAGGTGCCTGAATGATGGACTACGACAAGATCTGTTCTTGATCCTCTTTTGTTTAATGTTTGTTTACACATTGCCGCCACAAAATTGATATACATGCAGATGTTATTGCTCTTGCAACTCAACACAAGGACATATCAAAATCAGAAATAACACTAAACACGATCTAGCCACTCTCAATAATTATTTTAGAAACTGGAGCTAAAGCCCAATCTAATAGACAGAAGTAACCAGCTTTCACCTGAATAGTAGACTAACTAATTAACTCAATCAAGGCTCTTGTCAATTTATCTGCTTATCATTTTTAGCCATCTTGCACAACACACAATTTCACTTTATTGATAATGCATTGCAAGTTTTATTTATTTACTAAAAATTAAAGATCCCGTTAACGACCACATCAAGGTGATATTCACAACATTTATATTACCAAACGTTGTATCCATACGAGGTATAATGAGTTTCATATCTGAGACTGAGTTGGCCATATAATTTCTCGGTTATATAAGCAAGACTCGTCACGTTAATACTCGTAAAAACGTTTGGTAATGTAAATATGGTAAATAACGCCTTGACGTAGTCGTTACCGGGAGCTGAGTTTTTAGTAACGGCGCGGGCAACTTAAGTCTACGAGTTAATAACAGTTTTTATTTATTTATTTTATTTGTCTTTAAGACACCGATTTATAAGATGGTATTGATAACAGTTCAATTTACATTATATAACGAGGTTTCATTTGAGTTGTCGCGACGATGAGCCTACCATTAATCAATCAACTATGGTGAATCACAGATTATTTGCAAGTATTAATTGTTGATGTCTTTCCTCTGTATAAAATTGTTTCTGAGCTTGTAGAATATTAAAGGAGTTAGTTATGGAAACACTGGCAAAGATAACATCTACAATTTTATCAATGAATTGTGTGGGTAGGCCTTATTATAATAAGCGGTTAAAAGATATGCTATATCTTGAAGAAATCTCGTATAAATGGTGAGTGGGCGACCGTGCGAGGAATGAGTAGATGAGACCGAAGGGTGGATGAGTGGTCGTGCGAGGAGTGAGTAGATGGGAACATAGAGTGGATGAGTGGCCGTGCGAGGAGTGAGTAGATGAGACCGAAGGGTGGATGAGTGGTCGTGCGAGGAGTGAGTAGATGAGAAAAATGATGGGTAAGTGGCCGTGAGAGGAGTGAGTAGATGAGAACAAAGGATGTGTGAGTGGCCGTGAGAGGAGTGAGTAGATGAGAACAAAGGATGGGTGAGTGGCCGTGAGAGGAGTGAGTAGATGAGAACAAAGGATGGTGGAATGGCCGTGAGAGGAGTGAGTAGATGAGAAAAAAGGATGGGTAAGTGGCCTTGAGAGGAGTGAGTAGATGAGAACAAAGGATGGGTGAGTGGTCGTGAGAGGAGTGAGTAGATGGGAACAAAAGGTGGGTGAGTGGCCAGTGTATTTGATAGTGTAGGTGGGTGTATGTAGTGTGTCCGATACAATATCATATATTGTAGTGTCGAAATGCGACCAAAAACAATTTTCCCGCCAACCACATTACACATACACCCACCTACCTGCCGAATTAGTTCTTTACCGGTTTATCTTTATTTCTATTAGAGATTTACTTAGTTGTTATATACGTTTAAAAATAGTATAGCATAGTATTTTAATATATTTACTTACTCTTACTCCCATGGCCACACATATCTAAGATGATATTTGGCCGCACCAACAAAGCCCCTCCATCTGTCTCTATCATCCGCGTCTTCCTCGGTCACTCCCAATCGCTCCAGGTCTCCCTTCACTTGTTTCCACCACTTTTGCCGTGGCCTTCCTCTCGGTCTTCTTCCTTCGGGATTCCTCATTATAACTTGTTTCAAATTATGATTCTCCTCTCTTCTTAAAACATGTCCAGCCCATCTAATCCTTCTGCATTTAAATTCACAAACTACATCCGGGTCCCTGTAAAGTTCTCTCAACTCCCTGTTGTTTCTCATCCTCCACTCTTCTTCTTCAAAAATTGGCCCATAAATTTTTCTGAGGATCTTATTTTCAAAGACAATTAGTTTCCTTTCTTCCTTTTTATTGGATTTCCATGTTTCAGCTCCATAGAGCAATACTGGACTGATGATTGTTTTATATATTCGAATTTTGGTTGTTTGTGACAGTAATTTTGAAGACATAAGTTTGTTGCATGCGTATAAACATCTGTTTGCAAGATTTAGCCTATTTTGTATTTTGTATTTCTATTTATCTTTGTTTTCTCTAGACATTACAATGCCTAAATACTTAAAAGAATCTACCTTTTCAAATTCATGGCCTTCTACTTGGAGAGTGTCTTGATTTATGTTTATTCAAAAAATTGCAACTTTTGACATTGCCTAGCCTTTACATACTGGAGACAACCCTATTTAGCATATCCAAAAGCGTTATGACAAGTGGCCGGGACATACATACACACGACACAAGAAGCAGAAACAACTACCGAACTGGGAATCACAGGGCGGTAGTCCACGAACGCTTGCCCTCACACGCAGGTGTTCGTTTTGTCAACAAGTTGCCGGATTCAATTAAGAATGCCCCAACGCTCAAGGCGTTAAAATCTCGTCTCAAACGCTGTTTAGCGTCTCATGCATTTTATAGTGTGGACTAGTTTATGGCATACAACTGGGAGACCGCATAATCAGAAGACTGACAACCGGTGTCGGAAGTGGGGATTTGGTATGAGTGACTATGAGTGCAACCGTAAATGATGTATGTTTTGACAGAGGCTTTTATGTGGGATGTATATTTTAGATTTTTATATAGGGATGACGTTTGCTATACATTTTTGTAATGTCATTGTAAATAAATATTTGATTTGATATTAATTGGATTTCTGGCAAATTGCATATATTTGGTTTTTTCATCATTTAATTTTAGACCTAATTATTCTGTTCCTTCTATGAATAATTTTGTTAGCTGCTGTACGTCTTCTAAATTTTCTGCAAAAATTATTACATCGTCTGCGAATGCCAGTACGTTAATTTTGGAGCCAATTGTTATTCCTTCATTCATTTTTGCTACTTTTTGGAGAGCTTCTTCTATCGCTAGGTTGAAGAGGATTGGGGAGAGTCCATCACCCTGTCTTACACCTGCATTGATTTTGAAGGGTTCCGAAACTCTTCCATTTACTCGTACTGAGCCTGTGGAGTCCGTCATACATGTTCTAGCAAGATTTATCAGCTTTCTTGGAATCCCAAACTTGTCCATCTTTTTCCACAGTCTCTATTTAAACTATCATATGCTTTTTGGAGATCAATAAATATGACAAAAAATTCTTTATTAAACTCCCAGTATTTCGATATAATTTCTTTAACAATAAATATTTGATTCGTTGTGGACTTGCCTTTCATAAAACCTGCCTGATGATCTAGGATTAATTCACATGTATACTCTTCAATACGACTTAATACTATCTTAGATAAAACTTTATAAGGTATGCTAAGGAGTGAGATGCTCTAAAATTACTACACTCTTATCTCTCTCCTTTCTTGTGTATGAGAACAACTATTGCTTCTCTCCAGTCATTTGGTATTTCTTCTCTTTCCCATATTATTTTTATTAATTCCCATAGCTTGTCTATAACTATATCTCCTCCCTTCTTTAGAAGCTCTGCAGGTATTTCATCCCTACCAGGGGCTCTATTGTTTTTTAAAGCTTTAACTAAAGACGACAATTACGAAACGATAATTTAAAAAATACTAGTACTAAGTATTAATTACTAAATTCCAAAAGTATTAGTAAATAATTTCTTAGTTATCAGACTACGGCTGGTAGAAATACAAAACAAATGAATGTGACTCAATACAAATTTATTATAAGTGCAATATGTATAAAATACTTTTGTGGTCGATTTCGGTAATCCACGTTTAACTTCCCCTCACCAGAGGGATACACAAAAGATTTTATACATACAGTATTTACAAATACACATGGATTTAATACACATGGAAAATACGACCTCCTTTTAATAGCTAGTGCCCTAGATTTACAGTTTAAGGAATATCCTGATTTACAAGTTTGATAATGAAAACTTTAAATTGAAATAATGTTTAAAAGTTAATACCACTGTACGTGTCTTGGTAGGTGGGTGGGTCAATACTAACGTACGTGTACGTTTATGAATAGGTGGGTGGGTTACTACTAACGTACGTGTACGTGTATGGGTAGGTGGGTGGGTCAATACTAACTACGTGTATGAGTGGTTGGGTGGGTGGGTCAATACTAACGTACGTGAACGTGTATGGGTGGTGGGTGGGTCAATACTAACGTAAGTGTACGTGTATGGGTAGGTGGGTGGGTCAATACTAACGACGTGTATGAGTGGGTGGGTCAATACTAACGTACGTGTACGTGTATGGGTAGGTGGGTGGGTCAATACTAACGTACGTGTACATGTGTGGGTAGGTGGGTGGGTCAATACTAACGTACGTGAACGTGTATGGGTGGTGGGTGGGTCAATACTAACGTACGTGTACGTGTATGGGTAGGTAGGTGGATCAATACCAACATACGTGTATGGGTGGGCGAGTGGGTCAGTATCACTGTATATGTGTATGGATGGGTGGGTCCATGTGCATTTGATAAAATCTATAACTACTTGACCTATCAGCAATGTAAGAATGGATCTGGAATCTACAAACTAGTAACAAAATTACTACTGTTACCCAGCAATTCATATAAATACAAGAGGAGACCCCTGCAGCCGTGCCAATCCCGTGTAATACCAGTTGGTATTAAGTTTCACTGGAGGAACTTTGTTATAAATATTAGTAGGTAAACTGAATCAAATAAAACATGTCAATTTATGGAGCAGTAATGCATAAAGGACAACCAGATTGACATAAATTCGTTTATGAAATTACAAACAAACAAAACTTCCACTGAATACAATCAAAATTATTATTTATATCATTATGACAGATTTATAACCTCCTGAATTATAAATTCAGGAGGTTATAATTTACGTTTACGCTGTTCAAACGTAATCGTCATGTTAGGTATAAGAGAGGACCTTTTAGTCCTAACCTTGCCAATTGTTTTTACAATAAAGTCATCATTCATTTCATACCGTCTTACATTTATAGCTAAAAACGTTTTTTAGGGCGTTCCGTTCCCTTCAGGATGAAACTATTGAAAAATGAATATCTTTATGCACAACTAATAATATAGGACAAGCTTTTGTCACTTCAAATGCTTACAGTGTTCAAGAAATAAGGGAGGAATTGTTGCAATAAAAGACGGCTTCACGTATTGTTATAAGGATTATTAGATATCAAACATGAATGTTTGCAATGGCATATTATTTCAAGTTACGTTTACATCAAGTATTACACAAATATCAGGTCAACTGCTTCAATAGAGAAGGTCACATGTTTTATATGTCTTGGCTGATCTGGTGCAAGAAAGGCATGCCACTACCAAAGGGCTTGGCATTGCATTTATTTTGCCTATCTCACAGTCGCTAATTTTAGTATTAAACTTTGCAAAGGAAACTTCCGTTTTCATGTTAACTTAAAAATATGCATTCAGCCATTTGTTTTATTTCCTCGAAAATTAATGATATGTGAGTTTTATAATACACAAGTTTTATAATATTGCCGGTATGAATAAATAAATAAATAAAACTTTACTGTTGTTTATTGCATTTATACAACGTCAAATTATTAATGACACAAATATTTAGACCCGCCCATACACGTACAGTGGTATTCAGAATATTACATTATGATTATTAAAGTATACATTGATAAACAATATAAATTTTGCATATACAAATATATAATATTACATAAATTATACTAACTATAATAACGTAAATACACTTAATAGAAAATGTCACAAATAACTAATTATAAATACACAATATAGCAAATGACTCAGAATAGAATAGAATAATTTTTTATTGCATGGACATTTACATTAAGTGTATCGCAATTGTCAGACTTGAATTAAATTATATATTGATTAAAATTAAAGCAGCCATTCCTACAGAATTCCACATTCATACATACATTTTTGGGTCATATATTCTTCACATTCACACAGTTAGTCCAAGTTAGATAGCTTCCAGTGTCAAACCGCCGAATTATTGGTCTCCCAGTTGTGGGATAAGAAATCTCTCACGGAGTAAAAGGATTCGGAAATGAGAAACCTCTTTAACCGTGCCTTGAAAGCCTTTGGCTCAATATTGCCTTTGTATTCTATCGGAAGACTATTGACCATGCGAGCACCTGCTTGTGAGGGAAGGTGCTCGTAGGTTACAGTCCTATGTTTTGCGATTATGTAATTTTCTCTTCGTCTGGTTGGATAATTATGTATTTCACTGCCTTTGGTGAGCACACATTTGAACATACAATAAGATGCAGCCTCTAAAATGTAAATGCAAGGCAATGTCAATAGCTTTAACTACTTAAATACGGGTTTGCATGACTCTCTAGACTTCAGTTTGGACATTATCCTTACTGCTTTTTTTTGCAGTCTAAAGAGTCTCATTAATTCTGCTGAGGAACAGCCACCCCAAAGAACAACTCCATACGACAAGTGAGGATAAATGAGACCATAATACGCCGCAAGCATGACTTGGTTGGGACATATCTCGGACAGGGTTCTTAGAACGTATATTCCGGATGACAGAATAAAAATTACCAAACAATATAAATCATATCATACATATTATACACCGAGGAATTACGTATTATGAACTATAGTGTGACATAAATACTACAAGACACTCAAAATAAAACAATGTCACTAGTAAGTTATCTATTCGATGTTAAGCCACAGGTATTAATCAAATAGATGTCAACAGAAAAAAAGTAAATAATATAAATGATAATAATGGTTAATGATAAGACAAATAAATCATTACAAATACTATGAACATTAAACATAAGTAAAGAATAATTACAAAGATGAATAACAAATATAACAGATATGCTATTTTGTTGAATACTATATACACCGAATTTCCCTATTTCGTAAGATATCCCACGTCGTCCAGGGCAACTTAATATAGAAAACCACCTCTTCAACTACTACCCAGTAGCTGCCCAGTTATTGTCAAACGAATGTTCGCCAAAAACCAATTGGGCGTTAACTTGGAGTGTGATTGACAGTCAAAACAAGGATTTGGTACTAGAACCAATGGCCGACGTCGGTGGAATGAACCTTCCTCGTAGGGAATGGACTATGTTGAGTCGCTTTCGCACAGGTGAGGGAAGATGCAACTATTGGAAATATAACTGGGGAATGGCAAATGATTAGTCATGTGACTGTGGACACGAAGTTCAACATGTCCATTACGTTCCTTTCAGGGAGGATTAGCTGGTCTCCATTCAGTCGGAGAAGCACGTGTTGAATACATGAAATCTGGTTTTGGCTCTGTGGCGGGAGATCGATATGTAACCACCAAGACACGAGAACTTTGTACATCAGATTTTATGTTAACATTTTTTTACATCAGAATTTGGATGTTAACATTTTTAAATTTATTGGTATATTTTTAAATTGTTATTCTTTTGGTGGCTGGCTTTGAAAGTCATAGCATATATATTGTTGAATGTTGTAGCCTTATTAAAGCTACTATTTATTTTTGATATGTTAAACAAACTTAAATGAGAGATTAAAATAAGACTTCTCCAATGATAAAAATTTTCCTTTATTTATCTTCTTATAAATAACTTCAACAAATAAAATTTGGTTTCTTCCACAAATAATAATAAAAACGAAAATAAAAATCTCTTCTTTTATATACTCAATGGAACATAAATTAAAACAACTCTTCCAAAATAATAAATTAAATATCTTCTATAAAAAAGAACCTTTTTTATGTATTTGACTTTTTTAATAAATTTCTTTAAACTTTTAAATCAAAAAATTCAAAATTCAAAATTGTAGTAAATTTTCTAAATTCTTTAAAATTGTCTAAAATTGCTTTAAAATATTGTCTAAAATTGTTTAATTTTTCTAAAATAGCCTCTGGGAGATCTGGAACCAAAAGAAATAACCAGCTTTTAGTGACTTGAAACATTTTCCCTTTTTCTTACAAAGTTTTTTTTAACAGAAATCAAAACACTTAAAAAAATTAGTCACTAGAAGAGTGACCTTAATCCAGAAACAAGTTTAACCGCGCATGCTTGGTGGATCTTACCCTATCTACTAAAACCCTACTGAAAAACTCTAACTAAAGAAAACTTGTAAAAATTACTTACGTAGCTGTCCTGGAGGTTTCAAATCCAAAAGTGACCACAACAGAGCTCGACCGGCATTCACACTCACTCACACGCGAACTACAGAAAAATTGCCGCAACGGTCAAAAACACCGAAACGGTACAAGTCGCCGTGTACTCGAAAGCGGATCGAACGTGGTCACACTCACGAAGTTAACGAAGAACTGCCCGAACGCCCGCAACCCTTCCACCGACGGACTTATCCCCCACTAAACTCTAGAAGCTAAATCAACCAATTAGAACCCTCTAAACAAGGACATCTGAACAGGTAAGGCTCACCGAACATGTTGCCTTTAGAAAACATGTCGCATGAAATTGACAGGAAATTAACAAACGTGAAAATACTGGTTATTTAACTATTTTATATGGGAAAAAAACTACTTTTTTATTTGAAAGGGGAAGATTCTGAATTTTTCTCAAAACTTGGAGAATTTATATCGAAAATTTTGGAAAACATAACAAACTCCTAAACCTCTCAGTTCTTACAAAATTTAACATTTTCTAAATACAATTTTTCTAATTTAATTACAATGCAACAATTAACAATTGTTACAATGTTTAAGTTCAAATATTTGTTGTGTTGTTTAATGTTATACAGATTGTTGTTTCTTGCATTCCCTTAACGAAACAGAGTCTTCACCATTATTAATTATTTATAACTTACTTAACTTTCTTCTCGTTAGTAAAAATATTTTCAATGTACTTTAATATCTATTTAAACTCTCTAGTTAGCTAAAACCATTGTATTCCACATATTTATTATTTTGTGTATTTCGATGAAGAGAAGTAAAAATGGATAGTAGCTAATAGTGCAAGACGAACTTTATACTTACAGTACTTAGTTGAACTGCTTCAATATAATTAGTTATAGAAATGTAATGAAGCATGTAAGTTAAACTTTAAGACGATCGTTGTTTGGTTACTAAGACAACAATAAGAAGTGGAAGCTTTACTGGAATGTAGTATGAAATACAATGCGCTCTTCAGTTGACTTGACAACAGCCACTAGGTAACTACTGTAGTCTCAAATGTGTGTCAAGTAGATATTTCTCCAGTTTGTCACGTGATGGTAAGGAAAGACTTTGTCAGTCCCTTCCTTACTCCCCCAAATACAATGCGCTCTTCAGTTGACTTGACAACAGCCACTAGGTAACTACTGTAGTCTCAAATGTGTGTCAAGTAGATATTTCTCCAGTTTGTCACGTGATGGTAAGGAAAGACTTTGTCAGTCCCTTCCTTACTCCCCCAAATACAATGCGCTCTTCAGTTGACTTGACAACAGCCACTAGGTAACTACTGTAGTCTCAAATGTGTGTCAAGTAGATATTTCTCCAGTTTGTCACGTGATGGTAAGGAAAGACTTTGTCAGTCCCTTCCTTACTCCCCCAAATACAATGCGCTCTTCAGTTGACTTGACAACAGCCACTAGGTAACTACTGTAGTCTCAATTGTGTGTCAAGTAGATATTTCTCCAGTTTGTCATGTGATGGTAAGGAAAGACTTTGTCAGTCCCTTCCTTACTCCCCCAAATACAATGCGCTCTTCAGTTGACTTGACAACAGCCACTAGGTAACTACTGTAGTCTCAAATGTGTGTCAAGTAGATATTTCTCCAGTTTGTCACGTGATGGTAAGGAAAGACTTTGTCAGTCCCTTCCTTACTCCCCCAAATACAATGCGCTCTTCAGTTGACTTGACAACAGCCACTAGGTAACTACTGTAGTCTCAAATGTGTGTCAAGTAGATATTTCTCCAGTTTGTCACGTGATGGTAAGGAAAGACTTTGTCAGTCCCTTCCTTACTCCCCCAAATACAATGCGCTCTTCAGTTGACTTGACAACAGCCACTAGGTAACTACTGTAGTCTCAAATGTGTGTCAAGTAGATATTTCTCCAGTTTGTCATGTGATGGTGAGGAAAGACTTTGTCAGTCCCTTCCTTACTCCCCCAAATACAATGCGCTCTTCAGTTGACTTGACAACAGCCACTAGGTAACTACTGTAGTCTCAAATGTGTGTCAAGTAGATATTTCTCCAGTTTGTCATGTGATGGTAAGGAAAGACTTTGTCAGTCCCTTCCTTACTCCCCCAAATACAATGCGCTCTTCAGTTGACTTGACAACAGCCACTTGGTAACTACTGTAGTCTCAAATGTGTGTCAAGTAGATATTTCTCCAGTTTGTCATGTAATGGTAAGGAAAGACTTTGTCAGTCCCTTCCTTACTCCCCCAAATACAATGCGCTCTTCAGTTGACTTGACAACAGCCACTTGGTAACTACTGTAGTCTCAAATGTGTGTCAAGTAGATATTTCTCCAGTTTGTCATGTGATGGTAAGGAAAGACTTTGTCAGTCCCTTCCTTACTCCCCCAAATACAATGCGCTCTTCAGTTGACTTGACAACAGCCACTAGGTAACTACTGTAGTCTCAAATGTGTGTCAAGTAGATATTTCTCCAGTTTGTCATGTAATGGTAAGGAAAGACTTTGTCAGTCCCTTCCTTACTCCCCCAAATACAATGCGCTCTTCAGTTGACTTGACAACAGCCACTAGGTAACTACCGTAGTCTCAAATGTGTGTCAAGTAGATATTTCTCCAGTTTGTCATGTGATGGTAAGGAAAGACTTTGTCAGTCCCTTCCTTACTCCCCCAAATACAATGCGCTCTTCAGTTGACTTGACAACAGCCACTAGGTAACTACTGTAGTCTCAAATGTGTGTCAAGTAGATATTTCTCCAGTTTGTCATGTGATGGTAAGGAAAGACTTTGTCAGTCCCTTCCATACTCCCCCAAATACAATGCGCTCTTCAGTTGACTTGACAACAGCCACTAGGTAACTACTGTAGTCTCAAATGTGTGTCGAGTAGATATTTCTCCAGCTTGTCATGTGATGGTAAGGAAAGACTTTGTCAGTCCCTTCCTTACTCCCCCAAATCGTCGAGGAGAAATGTAGTATTACTACATATATAAAGATGTACATTAGTTATAGTCTTCAAATAACGGCCATAAGACAGCGGCCTCTGTTCCTTTTTTATCTGGGGTATAGCTATTTATGCCAAACTCATTGAACCATAATTTATACATTGCGGTAAATGTTTAACCCTGTTTTAATCAGTTCTATGCTTCTTATATTGCACGCCTTTTATAAGATCTACATGATGCTTTGCCATCTTGTTGTTATATTTTATTAAACTTGTGTTGTGTGATATGACTTGTTTGTAGTTACTGCAGACACAATTATGTCTAAGGACAATTACTGTCATCTTGTAATTATGAGTTATTTAAATTGTGTTGGGTGATGTGACTTGTTTGTAGTTACTGCAGACACAAGTATGTCTAAGGACAATTAATGCCATCTTATAGTTATGCGTTATTAAACTGGTGTGAGGGGATGTGACTTGACTGTAGTTACTGCAGACACAAGTATGTCTAAGGACAATTACTGTCATCTTGTAATTATGTGTTATTGAAATTGTGTTGGGTGATGTGACTTGTTTGTAGTTACTGCACACACAAGTATGTCTAAGGACAATTAATGCCATCTTATAGTTATGCGTTATTAAACTGGTGTGAGGGGATGTGACTTGACTGTAGTTACTGCAGACACAAGTATGTCTAAGGACAATTACTGTCATCTTGTAATTATGTGTTATTGAACTTGTGTTGTGTGATATGACTTGTTTGTAGTTACTGCAGACACAAGTATGTCTAAGGACAATTAATGCCATCTTATAGTTATATATTATTGAACTGGTGTGAGGGGATGTGACTTGACTGTAGTTACTGCAGACACAAGTATGTCTAAGGACAATTACTGTCATCTTGTAATTATGTGTTATTGAACTTGTGTTGTGTGATGTGACTTGTTTGTAGTTACTGCAGACACAAGTATGTCTAAGGACAATTAATGCCATCTTATAGTTATATATTTTTAAACTTGTGTGAGGTGATGTGACTTGTTTGTAGTTACTGCGACACAAGTATGTCTAAGGACAATTAATCAAATCAAATCAAATCAAATCAAATCAAATCAGTTTTTATTGCAGTAAATACATAAATGCATTGCAAAAGTCAGAATGGTTTTAAAATAACTATAATTTTGTTATCAATCACTCATACAAAATTCACTCATACATACAGATTTAGAAAACATTCACTCTTCCAATTAATTAATCCCACTCCTAGCATCGGTGTCAGCTTACCAACTATATGGTCTCCCAGTTGTTTGACAAAAACTCGTCCACAGCATAAAATGCATGATAGGCTAAAAAGCCTTTAAGACGAGTTTTGAAGGCTTTCGGATTTGTGGCGATTTTCATAGAATTGGGCAGTCTGTTGTAAAGATGAACACCTGCTTCTGAGGGCAAGTGCTCAAACGTTACTGTTCTGTGTCTCCCAGTCCTGTAGTTGTCCCTGCCTCTTGTGTTATATTCGTGAATGTCTCGCCCCTGAGTCAAGGAGCATTTAGAGATGAAAAAAGTTGTTGTTTCGAGAATGTAGAGGCAGGGTAACGTTAAGATCTTCAAATTTTTAAAAATTGGCCTGCAAGAGTCTCTGAAGTTGACTTTTGCGATTATTCGTATTGC
>JAQJVL010008567.1:0-19293 GCA_035578905.1 Stictocephala bisonia
TTTTCTCCCCAGTTGTTTGCTTGTTCTTTCTCCTATTATTATGTAATGGATGCCTGATTGTTCGTCTTTTTCATTTCTTTTCTTTTCTTTTCTTTTCTTTTCTTTTCTTTTCTTTTCTTTTCTTTTCTTTTCTTTTCTTTTCTTTTCTTTTCTTTTCTTTTCTTTTCTTTTCTCTTCTTTTCTTTTCTTTTCTTTTCTTTTCTTTTCTTTTATTTTTTTGTCAAATTTCTGTATGTGTGATTTCTTCTGGTGTATTCTCTTGGGTGTAAGTTTGATTTTG
The DNA here is from genome assembly GCA_035578905.1 of Stictocephala bisonia. NCBI lineage: Eukaryota > Metazoa > Arthropoda > Insecta > Hemiptera > Membracidae > Stictocephala > Stictocephala bisonia. Next base: position 281 of record JAQJVL010008567.1, read on the forward strand.
ATTCTTGTGAGGAAATGGTCTATTTTTACCGCTCTTCGTACTTGTTTGTCATACTTTTGTTTCTCATATATATTATTATTACTTTTATAATAAGTATTATGTAAGAGTTATTATTACTATCATATCTTCATAAATACAATTTTATTTATTTCCATTTCAAATTTCCCAGTTCAAGAGATCTAATGGTTTCTACGGTAAAGGGTACAATATTTAATAATATGTATTTGGAAATCTACACAATATTATTGAATTATTTTATTAAATTAGAATATTACTCTACTGTACATTATTTTCTTTCTATTTCTTGTATCGAATAGTTAAAACTTATCTAATTAGTATGCCTTTAGTGTTCTTTTTAAACGAAAACAGCTATTGCATACTCCTTTAAAAGTCCAAATTTATTCATAAATGGGAAAAATTACAACAATTAGACTTGATATTTAAAGACTTATAAAGTCACTATATTGTTTTCCCGAAGCCATATAAATTATGTTGTTTCCGCAATGACTTTACTATGCAAGGCTACACTGTTTTGGTATATATTCAGCAGCTATTTGTGATGAAGAAGATGTTACGTATACCATTTGAAAGGTAATTATTCCACAAACAAAAATGTAAAGGACATGTTTTCACTTAAAGATAACGTATTTAGGAAAATGTATCGAAAAAACAAAATAAAACAATAATTCTTAAAATAAAGCAACAAATATTTCTAGTATGGTTAAAGTAAACACTAATATCATGTATAGAGTTTAAAAGCGTGTTTTCTTTTGTATAGTAATCATTAATAATATAGGTAAATATAAAATTACAAAACAGAGTCATGCAGGGAAATGTACAAACATGTCACAAGAGTTTGGTATCCATATTGATGACGTCATACAAACCAATAGAGGGGTAGAAAAATGGTGTCCCGGGATTCTTTTAATCATCTACTATCCAAGTTCAAAAGAGCGCATTGGCTGTCAGATGTGAACTATTTTTACCATTATTTTGTGCTTATCGACTCCACTAAGAAAGTCAACTATCGGTATATCGTTCGAGCTTTATAACGTAATTTTATAAATTGGGTAATTCAACAAGTGACCTTCATTCCCAGCTGTAGGGGAACAGTTATTCAGTCAGCTGATGAAGTGAACTGTTACGCTATTCAAAGACCGTCACAATATCCGGCATTTTGGTTGAAGGTTAGGTCGCGATAATCCGTTCCAACCTTTGCGCTCGACTTGTCAAATAACTGTCCAATCACAACCACACAAGGTTAGGGCTGTGATTCACTCAATAAATTAAAAAATATCTTAAATATTTCACTTTCACGTGAAACTACTCGGGAGTGTGCCTGACATTGATAAATATAAATTATACATGTAGTACTTTATACAAACCACCATGACATTCTCTCACTACAGGATGTAACAGAATGACAGACCTAAGCGGCTTTGTGGGGTTGTATCGTAACAACACACCCATCCCTAAACCTTCAATGTATCCAATAAGGCACGCTATTTCGAACCTCACAATTAATTTGTGAATATTATAATGAGCTATCGATTATTAAAGTCGATATTTTAGATGATATACAGGGTGGAAAAAATACGTAAAAGCTTTCACAACAATTTTATTTTTTTCCATAGAGAATTTGATCATTTATTTTTTTTTAGTAATTGTATTTTGTAAAGTTTAATTTGTGATCAGGACAATTTACTTGAAACCGTTAAATAGCGTAGAAATAATAGTATTCAAATTAGTTACTTTTAAATTCAAATGACTGATACTCTAGGAAGGATAAACCTTTCGAAGTCCGGTTTGCGGCAATTAACTTCTATTGAATAGAGTTTTCATTTGATACTAAACTCGACCTAGGCGATCAAGATTTTCGTTCAACTCCTCGTGGGCCGTCCCCCTGAAAAGATGAAATGTCACCAATAGCGTCAGGAAGTGTGTTCTTTGTAACAATGGTGTGCAAAATTTCCCTTTTACAAGTGAAGTTATACAAAAGTTGTGTGAGCGTTTCCATATTTTTTTCCACCCTGTATACAAATGCTAATTAGGAAAAACAAATCTACCCCGTGGCAATCGGTCATTGCCACTTTTTTACCTTGTTTTAGTATCCATCCGTGATATTGTGACAGGATGCTTGACAACTATGCAATATCCTATCAAACATTTTAAAACACCCACCACATTAGACACCACAACATCATCACATGACTTTAGCCTTCCTACAACCACCCACTCACAACATCATCACATGACTTGAGCCTCCCTTCAACCACATTTCATACTGTTTTTATCCATCCACGACCTAGTGACATTATTCTTGACAACTATGTACTACCCCATCAAACTTTTTAGACACGCTCCCACAACATCATCACATAACTTTAACCTCCCTACAATAACTTTTTCACACTGTTATTAGTAACCGTTCACGATCTCGTATCTGGTACTTGATACTAAGTTCTACGCTGTTACGATTGTTCGAACACATTCCCATAACATCATCACACTTTAACCGCCATACAATAACTTGTTCACTCCGTTATTAGTATGTGTATGAACACTTGTGACGGCGTAGAACATAGTTGTCAAGTACCATTTCACGAGATCGTGGACGGATACTAATAACGGAGTGAAAAAGTTATTGTAGGTTGGTTAAAGTCATGTGATGATGTTAAGGGAATGTGTCCACGACCACGTGATATGTTCTACGCTGTTACGAGTGTTCTAACACATTCCCACAACATCATCACATGACTAAAATCCCTACAATAACTTTTTCACTCCGTTATTAGTATCCGTCCTCGATCTCGTGACATGGTACTTGACAACTATGGTCTATGCTGTTACGAGTGATCAAACACATTCCCTTAACATCATCACATGACTTTAACCAACCTACAATAACTTTTTCACTCCGTTATTAGTATCCGTCCACGATCTCGTGAAATGGTACTTGACAACTATGTTCTACGCCGTCACAAGTGTTCATACACATTCCCACAACATCATCACATGACTAAAATCCCTACAATAACTTTTTCACTCCGTTATTAGTATCCGTCCTCGATCTCGTGACATGGTACTTGACAACTATGGTCTATGCTGTTACGAGTGTTCAAACACATTCCCTTAACATCATCACATGACTTTAACCAACCTACAATAACTTTTTCACTCCGTTATTAGTATCCGTCCACGATCTCGTGAAATGGTACTTGACAACTATGTTCTACGCCATCACAAGTGTTCATACACATTCCCACGACATCATCACATGACTTTAACCTCCCTAAAATAACGTTTTCACTCGGTTATTGTGAAAAAGTTATTGTATTCCCACAATATCATCACATGACTTTAACCACCCTACAATAACTTTTTCACTCCGTTATTAGTATCCGCCACGATATCGTGAAATGGTACTTGACAACTATGTTCTACGCTGTTACGAGTGTTCAGACACATTCCCATAACATCATCACATGACTTTAACCTCCCTACAATAACTTTTTCACTTCGTTATTAGTATCCGTCCACGATCTCATGATATGGTACTTGACAACTATGTTCTACGCCGTCAGAAGTGATCATACACATTCCCACAACATCATCACAAGACGTTAACCCCCCTACAATAACTTTTTCACTCCTTCAATATATCCATGCACGACTCGTTTGGGAGTCAGTAGATGAACTTCTTGTTTTAATAGTCGCCTAAAGAAAACAGTAGCTAAAGTGAGAACATTGTGCAGCAACTTGCTGGATCATCGTGGGGAGCCAACGCCCATGTCCTGCGTAATATTGCTTTGTCTCTGGTTTACTACACTGCTGAAAATTGTGCTCCTATGTCACTTAACAGTACACATGTACGAGAGGTTCATATATATATATATATATATAACTAAATAGAGCAATTAGGGCAATCAGTGGTTCCCTAATTGCAACCCCTCTACTATGGCTTCCAGGGCTGTTCAACACGTTCAACAGGCCTCCAGATATAAGACGTAAACAGCGCTTCTCAGAAAGTTCAGAAAGCTCATATCTACTCTATGCAGGTGATTTAAATAAAAATAAATAAAAAAAATATTCTACTCACTTCCCAATTAAACTCATATGTCTTTCGTCAAAAGCCAACTAGGCGTTATCTTGGGATTTGTTTGAGTGTCGAAACAAGTTTCTTGTATCAGACCCTATTGCCGTCATCGGAGGAATGGTTCCTTCGTAAGGAATGGACTTTTATATATTGAGTCACTTTACCACGGTTATGGAAAATGCAACTACTGGGAATATTAGTAGGGATTGGAAAATCAATCATGTGATTGCGGCGGAGTCGAAGTTAAATTATGGATCACATAGTTAATAATTTTTTTTTATCCGCTATATTACATAAGACTACCTCAGCATATGTTTTTAGACACCCACGACAACATCATCAATAGACTTCTTAAATAAATAATCTTGACTAGCCATCATAACATTAATTTAGTCTTCCTAATACCTCTTGTTCACACAGTTTTTGTTATACATCCACTTTATCGTTACGTGACTTATACGTTACGTGACGTACTTGTTATCGATAAACTTGTTATCGTTACGTGACTTATACGGCAACCTGTTGGTAATTCATAATAAGATTACGAACGGTCTGATTTTATATTATGGTAAATTTTAATACAAACAAACTATAAGTTTCATTAGAGATGTTTAGTATTACAATACAGATATCAAACATCCCTTGCTAATGTAATACAGTGCTTTTCTTTTAAAATGCAACCCTATTTACAAGTACAGATAATGGAGGTTTAAGATCATTACTTGTTCATAGCTTGGTAGCCCTGATTGTTCTCCTTCCTTGACTACCAGCTGATTTACATTGTTGTTCACTTTATTTGGGTTTCGTGCAATGTCATTAAGTTGAGGTTAGAAACATGGTTTTTAGCAAATTTTGAAAAAGGTATTCAGAAATTTAGTAAAGAGGGCAGAACGTTGTATAAGTGCTATTGGTGGTTTATTTGAACATAAAACCTAAGCAAAAATGTAATTAAAACCATGTGAATAGTAGTAATAAATATTAGTAATAATAAAATGTGTTAAAGATAATATTATATTTTGTTTGCCATTTTTATTTCAAAACATCGGTTACGTTTTAAAAGAAACGTCCTTTATATTTGTGTTCATTAATTAAACTATCGTTAAAGTATTGAGAAATGTTATTTTATTAATGTGTAAATATTACGTGTAATGTTTAAACACTCAGATAGTATAATTTTGCAATCCACAGTGTTTGGGCCAGGAAGTAGCCAATGTCCAGCCGATATTGTGCGATACTGATGGCTAAAGAAAAGTGAGCGGTGATAGTCCGCCACGCTTTACATCATCCAGGCCCAACTCATAGACTCAAAATTGAATTGACACAGTTTGTTTACTTGTGTACTTCAGTCAGGGCTATCATCAAATTTGTTGCCAGGAAGTTTATGTAACTGGCCAGATAGATATTAGCCTGTTATTTAAAGAAAATTCGTAATAAGAATAATTTTTTGCCAGTGTGGTGGTTCAGTGACTGCGAAGGGCAAGGTCCAAGGTTCGAATACCTACTAAGCCAACGGTCGGTACCTCACTCGTTGAATAAAGTTCACGCACAGAAGGCCCTTGTGAACTGGCGAGTAAAGTTGTTTTTAAAGAAAGAAAAGAGAATTAGAATTATATTATTTATCAAACGAAAACTTCTAGCAACAAATACATTAAATTCAGTATAAATAAAAGAAATAAATGAAAATAATTGATAAAAGCATCCCATTTATGAAACCGGTATGAACTTAACACAGAAAATATTTTATACTTTTTTTCATACTAAACATGTTATACTAATTTATCTGTCTATTATTTACTACAAAAGTATGTGTGTTCTTTACTTTACTAACTGGCAGATTTACTTCTTTATCAATTTGTTTGAAAAGAATTTTTTTCAATGTTTGACAAAAATCTTTAGTCTTTTTCGTTTCCAAAATTTAAGTAATTACGACAATATATTTGTTCATTTATTAATTCATAATTTTATAATTTTAATTGTAAAAGAGCACCATATTTGTTTTATTTTACTTTCTCCCAAATGCGTTAGCAAAGAGAAAGTACTGTGATCATAAAAAAATATTTGTACAAGTTGGTCTAAAAATCCATTTTAGGAACCCCTGAACCCAAGAAATTTTTTTTTTTTTTTTTTTTTTTTTGGGGGAATGTTTGTATGTTCATTTGTGTCAGTCTGTGTGTTTGTGCAGTTCTCTGGAGACCAAACGGAAGGATAGCTTTTTATGAAATTTTGTATGTATTTAGCCAATATCTCTAAATCATTTATTCACTTTTTTGAAGTTGTAGTTTTTTTATGGCCAAAAAATATACAAAAATGGAATATTCCCAAAAACCACTCTAACGATTTTGATTAAACTTTCAAGAAATATGTGAACTATTTTAGTAAAAACCACATGTCTCTAACTTGACCAGTTTTTTACTTGTGACAAAAATAACATATTTAGGAATCAAACCGGTAATTTTCCAAATTTTAATTTTTTTGTGTTTAATATGGGGGAAATTTTATGTCAATTCTTTGGAACCTTTTATTTATAATCAAATTGAATGTGATAATTAGGTGCTTATTACTTATTATATTTTATTTTTTACGTTATACAGTCTTGTTCGTATTCAAATAACTGTTATTTTACACACGTACTTTCATTATTGGCAGAGTGTATTTTATTGTACATGATTCTTAAAATATTTTAAATTAGGAAATCAAATTTCAAATTTTGACAATTTTAAAGTATTGTAAATTCAAAAATTAATTCAACATTTAAAGTGTTATAAATAATAACGAATATAAAAATAATAGTTAACAAAATTGCAGTTATTTATATACTTTATTGCTGGAATATATGACATGGTCTGCATTGGTAATGAGTATTTCAATGAAGATATTTCAACTCTAGGCTTAAACAAACATTACTCACATTAATTTATAATGTAAAAATTTTTCAAAAATTGAATTTTTTTAACTTAATACCATACATTACATGACTACGTTTGATATATTGTATACATTAATAGTAAAATACATAACTAATAATAAATAACGAAAAAATATGGATTCGCAAATAACATTGTTATTAAGGGATTATAACCAGCATGGCTGACAGCCTCTGGAGACTCTTTAATATCATACACTATACAACAGATTATACGATTAAATTACTATATAGAATTTTGTTTGGTTTTTTATTTTCTTTTTTTTTTTTTTTTTTTTTTAGAATTAGGAAATTATTTAGATAGTAAAATTGTGAAAAATTTATATAAAAACACAAATCAATTATTAATTTAATACATTTATAATAATGCACTGTAAAGGGACAACATGTACTTAAAAGTTTGTATTTGTTGTGCAAAGAAACTACTTACATTATTGTTTCCCAAAATAGTTAGAAAATATTTTCATAACAAATAAATGGATAGATATTATTGGGATTAATACTTCTCAAGAATATTAAAATTTTCAGAACTACTGTAAGCGGTATTTATTTGTTTAATGTCATACCATTTCCTTTTTAAAGGAATTTTACATAATTTTTCTTTAAATAAAAGAAAAAAGCCAATTTCAACAAAAAATTCAACCATTTTATTAATAAACATTGTTAAATAAATCACAACAGCTTGTTCCTATTGTAATTTTAGTTTATGGTAGTATATAATTTTGAATAATAATTATTTAATTATTAGGTTAGACTCGTAATTAATTACTTTTAGTAAATGGATTGGAGTTTAAAAGAAGCGATTTTTTTAACGCCAGACTGTATGCAGACAGTATAGATCATTATTGTAAATAATGTATTAAATTAATAATTGATTGAAGTGTTTTTATATAAATTTGGTACAATTTTACTATTTAGGTAATTTCATTATCCTACAAAAAATTGTCATATAATAATTTTAATTGTATAGTGTATTGTATAGTGTGTGATATTATGAGTTTCCAGAGGCTGTCAGCCATGTTTGTTATAATCCTTTTAAAAAAATGTTATTTGCGAATCCATATTTTTCCGTTATTTATTGGCCAAAAGTTGTGTATGAGGTGTCATTTTAAACGTTATCACATTGCGCATTGGTTTGCTTTAGATATTTTGAATAAATTTGCCTAGTTTTGAAAAATAGGTGAAAATAAAAACTTCAAGCAACAATTTTTTATATTTTTCTATAAATCTAATTAGAAATTCGCAAAGCGATTCCAACGCGTAATTTCATTCTGATAAAAATGCAATTTGTTTGGAGAAAATCCGTTAAAAAATAACTGTTTAGTTTGGATACGCGTGATCGTATGTCCGGTTCGAAAATAACATTGTTCTTACGGGATTAAAACCAACATGACCAACAGCCTCTGCAGACTCATAAGTGTATATATTTCATCATACCGAAGTAAATTTAAAGTGTTAATTATTTATTATCCTACAAGTTTAGAATCAAAGACCTTCGGACGTAATTTATAACAAGAGGTTAAATGTGGATTCCTTGTTATTTATATATCATAAGACATGTGTAGTTTTAATTAAACATGATTTTCTTATGGATTTTTCCTTATTTATTCGTATATTAATTAACTTAATCAATTATCCCAGCGACTGGACTTCCCGACAACAAAGGTTTAGCGTATGGCCAACTAATTGCAGTTTCCTTCTGATATCTCTTCTGCAGTTAATTGTTCAATACTTTGTATGACAGATAAAAAAGACATTGAAAAATTACAAATTGCGACTATTACCTGCTCCAAATGAGTTATTAGTTAGGGATCTATCATATTTAAATACATCTTACACACAATTATACTCAAATTACTGAATAGTGAATAAATACATTACGTACTACAATAATAATTATTGTATTACAATACGTATTAATACGTATTACAATACGTACTGTTTGTGTTTGAAAACTACTAAAAAACCAAATTATAAAATATTAAAAAATTAAGCAACATTTATTTTTCTTACCAGCCGGTTATTCCACGATGAACAATATTGTTATGGATAAAACCACCTACATTTCGTACGAGTGAATCAAATTGAGTCTTTAAATTTTGAAGAAAAATACATACATTTAACTGTTAGGTAGTGACCTAAATTAATTGGTCGGTAACGCAGTTGGTTAGAACCTAACTTAAGTTAAAGGCTCTTAGTCGATTCTAACCAGTCAAAATAAATTTTGAGAGGTCAGCTGAAAACCACCGAATGTTCATTTGTCAATAGGCTATTGTCAATGGGCCTTAATTTGTAACATTGACTACATTCGCTCATCTGCACTTATTACACTCATTAGAAATCCATATTCACCCATAGCTTGACTATTGGCGTCATAAAAATAAATAAATAAACAAAGTGTGACTAACATGCACCTCCCTCGGGGGGGTGGGGGGTGCTATACATTTAGCTATTTATTTTATACATTAGCTATACGTATTTCATAAGAATATCTCCCATAATATACCCTAAATTTCACTTTGATTCGGGACTCCCTAATAATATTGACAATCCATATATTGACAGCATACCTCATTTATTGAAATAAGTAAATCCAAATAATGAGATTAACTCACCAAATCGTCCGCTAAAATAACGACAATATTTGGCCGGAACGAGGCACTGTAGACAGTCACAAACAATGCACCAATAACTTGAACACTGAGTAACTCGCGCGCAAACATGTCAGCTGTTCGTACTATAATCAGCTGTAGGTATCAGACTGGCGCGCAACTACTACCCACCACGCCGCTAGCCGATCGCTTTTGTCGTGGGAAATCCCTCCATGACCTTGGTACTGCTTTCCACTCCCGCAATGAATCGCTGTCTAAGGCTTTTCACGGCTGGGTGGACAGAAATTCATTCCAAAAGTATACATATGCCTTACTAATGCTAGCTTTTAATTAGACGAGTGTGGCGTGAAAAATTGAAATTTTACGAATTTAATCATAATGTTACATATAAAATAAATGCCGTTGATAAGGAAAATTATTCTCTACTAAACCAACTACCAACACCTTGCATATTCTCGGTACATCACTCTTTTTTACATCTAGTTGGTTCAACATCTATTCCGTGCCTGATTCACCTCTGGTAATATACACTAGGGAGCGAACTCACGTTGCTCACGGCGTCTTTAGAAAGAGATATCACCGGCTAGGGATGGCAAATATTTTCGATATATCGCAAACCAAATATCGATCTACTGATAATATCGAAAGAAAAATATCGATATATCGGGTAACCGATATATCGAATTTTAAATAATTTATCTTTTTACAGCTATGCACTAACTCTTATGTCATGACCAAAAATACACTCTCGTTTTGCTGTTACTATTTAGAATAGCCTACTGAATGTAAACATGAAATACATTTATCATTGTATTTTTAAAATGTCTTATTAAAAATGCCTTTAGGCTTCTTATAAACACTGAAAATTAAACAAATTAAATCACTAAGGCATTCAAATTAGTCATCTTAGAGTCGGCGTTGCCAACTCACATAGAACTTCATTTACCTATTCCACCGACTGGTCTACAATAAACTACATTTTAGTGCATTAACCTCACTTAAAAAGCGAAATAAAGTTTGTTTATTATTTCAATGCATGTTTAGTAAGCATAAAAGGCAATTTGAATGTTTTTTTTCGAACCGATGAGTTTGAGGAGAGATAAAAACGTCATTATAAAGTGATATAATATATCGGACCAAAATATTGATATGTCCGATATTATCGTAAGAAAATATCGATACTAATATATCGATATATCGAAACATATTTATTTATGTAGTGCTATGTCAGATCATAATGATGAAAAGCACTTATTTTGGACGGCTTGATTTTTAAATCGTAACTTGTATTAAGAATTGGATACCTTGACATTCGCGAAGATTGGATCCTTCCAAACACCATCTTATTGTTGTGCAGTCAGTTTGAAAACAACTCGCCTACCACCTTGGAGATGGCTAATAAATCACCCATCAGTCTAATCTGAAACCATATGTTTTAATCATGATGAAGAGCAAACAGTGTCTCAGTATTTTTCATTGACAACACCCCGACAAAAACCGTTTCCTATGATAAAGTGAGTGAAAACATCCCTCTGCAGAGTCCCAACAGAAAAATCCCATATAGTCCTACTTTACTTTCCTGCTATTCCGATAATCACACAGTTGTTCCAGGCCCACCCACCTATTTACGATTCTCGTCTTATTTACGTCCCATCTTGCTCAGTTCAAATCTATAAACAAAATCCTTTTAAATCTTATTAATTATACTTTAATGCAATAAAAAGGCATAAAAACCCCAAAATGCTTTTTACATTAAACAGATAATTGTACCAATAAATTTACAAAACAATTTGTTGAATCTAGTAAAGGCCTATAGAAAAAAATACAAAATCCCAACTGGCCACTGGCCACTTTTAAGAATGTCGTAGATATTAGTTAACAGCAATTATTACCAGCCATCAACTTTTGTGGCTAAAGTAATTGAACAATTATTTCCAAATTGTATGAAACTTGTCCTGTCTAAGCTGCGATATCAGCAAACACTATAACGTCAGGAGTATATTTATTTGCGTAATATTAATATACATTTATATATACATAAAATATAACACTATAAATGTATGTATATGATAATTAGCTGCAAATGTCCATGTTTGTCACGTCTGTATTACTTTCGGCACAGAAATGTATGAGTATCCGAGTTTGAAGGTTGTATACTAAGAGACACATGAAAAGATCAATTACACCATTGCTTTCCTCGTATAATTTTACGTTCATACGCCTTTTTAAATTTTATTTTAAATTTTAATAAATTTTATTTTAGTTGGAACAAAAGAAGTAGCGAAATTTATACTAATTTTCACTGTGCATCAACTTCACAACTTTATTAATAAAAACCCAGTTAATATAACGCATTCATATTTTAATACGTGACAGGAATGTTTTATATAAGTTTTATAAAGGTCAGAATTTTAATATTTCAAGGAAAAAAGTTCTTATCGATTTTTTATAAAATTTTTCTTGGCTTAATGAGGTTGTAAAATTAATTACTTGATTTCGCTGTGATTCTTATGAAATATATAGCCTAGTTACGATATGCTACTTTAATATGCTTAGTTAAATGCAGTGATTTTAAACTCATTTAAATCAATTTATCAAATAACTTCATTAACTTACGCACATAAAAGTCACTTCTCGTAACAATATATTTCATAAGGATCGCATTAAAAAGTAATTAATTTTACGACTTCTAGAAGCCAAGAACACGTCGTTTCAGGAAATCGATAAGATCTTATTTTACTGAAAAGTTAAAATGTTATAATTTATAAAACTTATAGAATACATTCCTATCAACCACCTATTAAAATATAAATGGAATACATTAACGGGGTTTTGAGTAATAAAAGTGTAAAGGTGATATACAGTGAAAACTAGTAAAAAAAGAGTCCAGCACTATTTCGTTCCAACTAGGATACAAATTGCTAAAACCTACAGTAAAATTTTAAAAATCATATTATATAACGCACAATTGAACGAGGAAAACAATGGTATGATTTGATTTATCATAAGTCTCTTATGTCTTAACCCTTTGGGGGCTGAATGACTATATGTTGTCATTTACGTTTTTCACTTGAGGACCGAATGACGAAATATGGTCCTTACTAAATTTCACATTGATGACTGAATTAAGATACCATGAAGTTTGTTACATATAACATCCAATTTACCGCTTACGATAACTTTGGTTTCGTACGCCTTCGGGATGGTACGCAGACGTTCGAGAATGTTTTTTTTTTACGTCCGGCGCCAGCTGTTTAAATAGAATGTCAATTAAAAGAACTGACAATATTAGACAGAGAGTTAATTTTAATCTGACAGTCTTAACAAAATACTTCATGTTATGATTTTTTATTTTCAATACGATTGTTATAATTTTTTCTGTGTTTGTAGGTGATTAAATTTAGACTTCACTAACACAGTTTGCCATGGGTAAAATATTTTTTGTTTACGAGCTGTAAGCGTACAGCAAAATTAATAATTTTTAAAACAAAATAAACTTTTTTAACAATATATAGATATTTAAAAATTATGAGTTGATGTTTTGGACAATTATTCTGATAAAGTACTCAATTACACACATTCTGGTCAAAGAAGTACCCTTGTATCTTTATTAGAAAAGATGTTATAAATAAATGTATAAAGACTTGCGTTTTTCCAAATTTTCTGTCTAAATATTTTACATGTTGCACTTGAAAAGTGAGGGAGAAAAATAAGTTAGCACATAAACAACCTTCAAACTCGGTTACACATAATCTCTGGGTTGATTATGTGTAACCACAAAAGGCAGGTGATAAACCAACTGCCAGTATGTTGGTCACGGGTCAACTATTAACAAACAATTATCTATAGGGCCTGCCTAATTCCGGTTTTATTTTCAGCACAGGAAATAGACGTTTGAATGAACTTACGCACTGACTGATGCGGCCCTGGACACTCGTCACCCGTGGACAATACGACTCCCGTCCTGTCTCCACCCATGGCTCCGCGCTCACTGAATGGAAATGTTCATAGTCAAGCCCTACTGATTTACTTATTCCCATTGCTTTTCTAATTACAGTGTGTTAATCACTCCAAAATTGGATGCTGATAAAATAAAGAAAATAAAATGGTCGCTATAAAATATAGGTTGAAATTATGTGTTTAGTGGTTCCAAATATATTTCATGATGTCGAATAAATATACAGTACTGAAAAGTGAGGGAACAGTTATAACTGTAAAGTTTAGAACAATATTAAAACTTACTCGGGCCTTTTTGAAACTACAATAAAAGGAGCATTTTCTTCTTTGCGTAAAAAAATCTTACCGTTCCGTAACCATAGGAATTTGAAGCCTTTTCCCCTGTGCTCAGTTCTTTTCCAAGTTAGGTAGTCAGCAACGTGAGGGGTCAGCGACTCGTTCACTTATATCAGATTGTCATCCACCCTGTTTATGTGCGTTCTCAACAAGGCCCCCTTAACTACATCTTCTAAAAAACTCTTTTCTCCATACGACGAAACACTTCTCAGAAATACCACGAGATCTCCACCGTGTCTCACTTAGCCTCTAGCCACTAACCTCCTTAACAACCTCACAATCTCTTTATATGTCAGTAAATTGTGAAATCAATTAATGAAGTACGTAGTATGTGTGCTACAAATTATGTATCATACAGTGAACAGTAAGATTAGTACACTCAGATACTTAAATTTATTTTTCGAACTATGAAAGTTACCTAGATTCTTAGATATGAGACGCCGACACAACTTTGTGCGTATTATAAGGCGAATATGAATATTTAAATGAGTGTAGTATTAGTGTGATTAGTGTGAGCGTAGTCTGGTTACCAACTGAATTCGACTGTTCCTCAGAAATGGCTATTTATTAATAGCCCACTATCCAGGGCAACTAAGGGACCTACATCTACAGCTTTACGTGGATTCCAAACCAAGTAGTGTAAGTCTGATTTTCAGCTACTTGACATGACTGATACTCAGTTCTCTACACTACACAATATCCGGACACTGATTTCCAACCAACACTGTATTCCAGACCTATCTAGTAGTGTCTACGTTGATGGTAATCATTTAGCGACTGCCATGACAGTATTATTAGGGCCGAGCGTAGAACCTATCGCTTACAATCTCCACAACACTTTGTTCCCAAGTAGCTGAGTTACAGCACCGTGCCAACAGTAACGAATTTGTTATGAATAACCTTTTCCCTTCATATTCTTGATGAAAAATGTTCACAGAAGCCTGTTCTCAGGATGTAAGTTACAAAGTGTGCCTCCAGGGTCAGTATCAAGCGTAATCCTTAGGACAAAAACTACGGAGGCTGTCCTTGGGTCAATCACAGGGCCTCCTCACGCGATGCAGTTTCTCACTCGTCTAGCAAAATTAACTCCCACACCTTCGACATGAAAAGGCTGAACAATATTTCAAATTAGTTTGTTGGTATTTTGTGATAGTGGATTATACGAGTAATTCACAATATTTACATCATACTATCGTTTGACTTCTCCTTTAACCCTAGAACTGATGATACTTATTTTCCAGAATGATGAGGCCCTTTTAACTGGTTTGTTGATATATTTAAAAATAAATCATAATAAATATACAGTGAGCCTAAAATATATGTTGTTGTATATCATTTTATTCCATTTGAACTACAGAATAACAAAAAGCAATAATATTTATTATTTTCTTACATCAAAATATTTTTTTTTTCATTAGTAATAAAAAAATTAATAAAATCAAAATAATATTTTTACTTTACCTGTTTACAGTTTTTGTTCCACAGGAGCAAGACACAAATGTTAAATATAAAAAATGTTCAACATTTCATAGAATAAAAAACGTTATATGTACATTTTCATCATAATATAAAAAATAAGAAAGTTATTTACAAAAAACTAAATTATATACAAGGCTGCTGTGATGAATGACGCTTAGTCCGAATCATCTTCAGATGCCTTCCTTTTTCTCCCAGTCTGGGTAGGCCTATAGAAATGTACCAATTTGGGGTAGCATGTAGGTTTAAAAAATCTAATCTAGCATCTATCTAATCTAAAAAATCTAAAAAAAATAAAAATCTGCCAACGAAACATTGTCCGCAAATTCTTCTGCAGATATATCACTTTCGGCATCTGAATTAATGTATTCATCGTCTAGAATATTCCGAATGTCTTCTGATCCGACAGGATCATCCATTTTAGGTTATAATAAAAACAATAACAATTAATAATCCACTCACGAACAGTAACAATGCGACACTGGAGCACGCCCGCGCGCCAAATCGTTTCCCGCGCATCGCCATCAGCTGGCAATGATGCGTGCGCATGCGGCATTTATTGTAGAATTATTTACTGAATAGGACTGGGACCGGTTTGAGTCGGGTGTGGGGGGCGAGGGAGGCAGCGTAAGGCATCCAACCAGCGCTAAGAAAACGGTCCGGTGTTGCCACTTCGTCCGATCGGGCTCAGTCTCCGCTCGGCATTCGGCGCGTGCGCTTCAGTTCCGGGACGAAAACAGTCACAGTTGTGCGATTTTTGTACTAGTGTCGGTGTGCGTTTGTGCGAGTTTCGTTTGTATTGTGGACATGGACAAAGAAAACCAACCGCGGCGTGGTTAATTATAAGTTACCGGTTCGATAATTTCATGGTAGCTTACAATAATAAAAGGATCATGTACTATAAATGTTAACATTAGTATATAGGATAATATCAGAAGATTTAAATTAAGTATTGACTGTAATTGTATCAATGTTAATACTGAATTTTTATATATGAGTAATTATTTTATGTAAATTACTTAAAGGTTCGTAAAACCATTGACATGTAATAATTTTTAAATGTTTTTGATAATAAGTTACGATAATTTCGTGGTAGCTTACAATAATAAAGATGTTTATGATAAAATTTTAATATTTTGTATTGTGTAATATGTGAAAATGAACAGTGAATGAACATGAATATGTGATTGAATTTAGTAAGTTTAAATAAAGTATTGATTCTTAATTGTATCAATGTTATTGTAGTATTTTCTTAAGCAGTGTTATTTAAAGTAATTTACTGAAAGGTACTAAACACCATTAAAATTTATTTAGTATTAGGTTACGATAATTTTCTTTTGAGTAAGTTATGATAAAACATTTGGTGTTATTGCCACAATAAAATAATGAGTGTGTACATTTTGTCTTATTGACCTATCCCCATTACTCTAAATAAGGTAAAAGTGAAAAATTGACATGCAAGTTACAATTGAAATATTAAATAAAAAAACGCTTGGTATAGCATTTTATGAAGATATTTGTAGGTTTTGTAACTTATAATTTAGAAACAATGTATTACTCGAATAAAATCTATAATTTTTACGTGAAATAATTTCTTATATAAATTACGTTGTTTATAAATAAACGTTCATTTATATAAACCACTAGACAACGGGATGAATTCAGTTAATGTTTTCATGGAACTGAGGTTGTGGGGCAGTGAGGCCCGCTACCCCTGTGATCTGTCCCTCCTCCTCCCGAGACAAATGTGGCAACAATGCTGCCGCTTTCCCCACTCCAGGCCGCCCGAGCCCAGTCCTATTCTGTAAATAATTCTACAATAGATTTATTTTCAGCCAGTAAACAAATCACTGATCATTCGGATATTACTATCGATGTAGAAAACAAAACAGAGAATCGATTAGTGTAAATCACAACAACATAGATTAAGTGGTTACGGAGCTACGCGGCTGTGAATTAATGCGTCGTAAAACGCGACTTTATCAGTAAAGGGATACGTAAATGAGTCGTAATTTACGACTCATATCAGTTCTAGGGTTAAAGCAAACCGTAGTAACTGATAAGTATTGTGACAAAATTCGAAAGAATAAAGCCATTGTAAAATTGTTCTGTAATTGGCATTGTTTAAAAGCTGAACACTCTCTTAGAATGATAACAAAAAAGAATACTACAGCACTACATAGCTGCAACTTCATGAATGGTAATTTCAAAAAAGCGAAATAAATCCATATCAATTTAATTTGAGACAACCTTACTGGTTATATATTATCATAATTAAAATTCTAATTACAGTGAAATCACGAACTACTTTCGTTTAAAAGTACGTTTATTTATAACTTCGAAACAAAAACGTATAAGCGCATGGCCGGCTGTCACTGGGCATAGGCGAGGAGTGAAGAAGAAGCTCTTTTATGAAAACATCAGCCCACTCAAACAGTTGTATTTATTAAGTGCCAAATCTATATTATTACTATCAGCTGATATTTATTATAGTAATATGGTTTTTAGCAACACTATCACTCGCACAGACTGTTCAACCATTATGTTAGTTCCATTAAAAAGTCCTTTAAAAAAGTACGTGCACTTTTTTAAAAAATCACAACATTGCAATTTATGAGCTATTCCGAGTTAAATGTTACACTTTTCAAATCCTACATGATAGTGGAACTATGGATTTCTCATTTATCAGGTTTTTGAAAGACAATTCATACTCATAGACTTCTTTATTCTAAATGGTTTTATTTATTTACCGTATTCTTAAGACGCGATCGTTAAGATATGGATGAATTTGGATTTCGAATGATTCTAATGAGTGAAATTAGTATTTTGTTACGAACTAGGGCTGACTTTCGTAATCTATACTTATAAAAGAGGATGTTTGTATATATATATATATATATATATATATATATATATATATGTTTGAAGTTTATGCGCTGCCAAACCATCTAACCGATCGCCATGACACTTTAGGATGTTATCCTGTATACTCCCGAGATGGTCTCTGTGAAGTTTGATGCAGATCCGTCCACAGGGTCCCGCCCCACGGGCTCCTAAAGATCCCATGTTATTCAAATGGAGAATCTGAATTGTTTACAAAAAACAAATGACTGTGTGGTTTAATGTAGTTTCACATGCCATAAGCAGATTGAAGTTCTCACAACAACAGTTCTGTATATGTTTTGATTTATTGTAGTTCTACATTTCACCTTGAGAGGGTAGCACACACTACTTTTACTTGATCAGGTGATCTGTATTTGGTGTTAACCTTTTTTTTTCCTCGGTAATTAAAACATGTGGTGAAACGTGGAAATAAAAAATAAATAATTATTTGTTTTGCAGTTTACTTTTTATGACATGCCTCCTAAAAAGGTATTTTTTTTTTTTTTTTTTTTTTTTATTTATAGTTTATAGAATACTGCTTAAGAGTCCTGGTAAGGTCGTAGATCGATCTTCCTCACGAGGCGACATGTCAAGATCCAAAAATGGGACTGTAGCAGAGTGTCTTGGTGAGGCCGCAGGCCGAGCATAACTCACGAGCGTAGCGAGTGACGACGGGGTTGGCACGCGAAGCGTGCAGGGGTGCCCCCTAGTCTATATTATAAAAGAGGAT
>JAQJVL010008568.1:0-19250 GCA_035578905.1 Stictocephala bisonia
TGTTTCCCGCCAAATTTCCTAACCTAACCTAACCTAACCCATACATATTCGATTAACTTATATCAGATTACCTTAGTCGACTATACCCATTCGATTATTTAGTCGATTATATCCATTCGATTAATTTAGTCGATTAAGTATTAACTTATATCCGATTACCTTAACCGACTATACCCATTCGATTATTCTAGTCGATTATATTCATTCGATTATTTTAGTCGAATATTTTATACTCGATTATTATATTGACTTTTTCGTTATTTTAAGCGTATTTAACTGGTTTTTGTGTCTATAGCTTTGTATTTTAAATTGGATCCTGTAAATATTGTTGGTACTAACAAGACTTATGTCATTAAAATTAGATTGTACGGTCCTAAAACTACGTACACGTAGGTAAAACAGGGGGTTGCGATGGTTTCGACTTCTTTCCAATGTCAACCCTTTCCTTGCTCACTTAACTCATCTAAAAGAGCATTATGTTCGAATTTATCTTGGAAATCTTCGTTACCAATCCGTTGGGGTTTTACTATAATATACTTAATAAATTTGATTCTAATTGTTAATTTTATTTTACAGTTTTAAGTGATTAAACATTAAATTATTATTGCTACTTACAAATAATCAGTTAAGTTTACAACATAATGTCAGCTGATCAAAGAGCGCTTTCTACCTAGCTTTATCGGTATCACTTCCGTTGCCACTATCACCACTGCTTGCAAACACATGCTTTATTAAACCTCCTAACAGTTTAGTACTTAGTATGATATAGTAGAAATAAAAGTAGTGGTAATGTGTCGGTACTAAAACACATTTTTTTGTGTGAATTAGAGCCTGTATCTTTTTAAAACTAAAGTGCAATAGTCTAATAGATAAGAAGAGGGTTTGCG
The DNA here is from genome assembly GCA_035578905.1 of Stictocephala bisonia. Taxonomy (NCBI): domain Eukaryota; kingdom Metazoa; phylum Arthropoda; class Insecta; order Hemiptera; family Membracidae; genus Stictocephala; species Stictocephala bisonia. The sequence goes on from JAQJVL010008568.1 coordinate 888, forward strand.
ATGCCTTTGGCTACCATAATTACGCATACTCACTCAGACAATTGACAGACACAACTCCCTTGGACCCAATCATACTCAACACACATAGACGATCCACCTACCCTACACACAGCACTCTTGTTAGATCACATAGTAACCCATTATGTAAGACTTTTCATAGACCAACCACTATATAAAAGGCTTTTGACTAATCACCCACCTATTCAACAATCAGCCCTCTTACCAGACTACCTACCTAAACAACACGTAAGACTTTTGATGTACCAGGTAAATACTTAACATAAAAACTCCTGATTTTACCATCCACCTACTCTGTCAACATACCACCTACTTACTGAACACACTGCACCCCTGATAGATCACCTACCTATCCATTACACAAAACCTTTGGTTGTTCACCCACCTATTCTATGAGATTAAGTGGCAGAGAGGGCTTTACAGCCCTAACTTCGCCTCATAAAGTAACAATAAAGTAGTTTTCATTTAATTTCCATCCAACATACATATACAACCTACCTACCAAACAGCATGACCCTACATATCCAGGAGTAAGACTCTTGATTGACCACCCACTTACCCAATACAACGTTATTTTTATATACCCCTTACTTTCCCAACACATGAGACTATTGACTGACCACACAACACACAGCACTCTGCACTCTTGATAGATCACATACTTATTCATTAAATGAGACCTTAATTCAACACATTGTCATTGACCACCGATTTATTCAACACACATTTATCTTTATAGACCACCAACCTTCTCAACACATGAGACTATTAAAAGATCACATAATTAACATACAACATATCACACACACACACAAAACATACAAAACATATCAGACCACACACACACACACACACACACACACACACACACACACACACACACACACACAAAATCAAACTCTAAATACAAGATTCTAGACTAACCTCCCACCTAGTATACACACTGTACCCCTGATATATCACCTAACTCTTCATTGCATTTGACCTTTGATTGTCCATCCACCTATTCAACACACATGCACAACCTACCTACCAAGCACAATGATTCTTAATACACCTACCTATCCAGGAGTAAGACTCTTGATTGACCACCCACTTACCCAATACAACGTTATTTTTATAGACCCCTTACTTTCCCAACACATGAGACTATTGACTGACCACACAACACACAGCACTCTGCACTCCTGATAGATCACATACTTATTCATTAAATGAGACCTTAATTCAACACATTGTCATTGACCACCGATTTATTCAACACACATTTATCTTTATAGACCACCAACCTTCTCAACACATGAGACTATTAAAAGATCACGTAATTAACATACAACATATCACACACACACACATAACATACAAAACATATCAGACCACTAACACACACACACACACACACACACACACACACACACACACACACACACACACACACACACACACACACACACACACACACACACAAAATCAAACTCTAAATACAAGATTCTAGACTAACCTCCCACCTAGTATACACACTGTACCCCTGATATATCACCTAACTCTTCATTGCATTTGACCTCTGATTGTCCATCCACCTATTCAACACACATGCACAACCTACCTACCAAGCACAATGATTCTTAATACACCTACCTATCCAGTAGTAAGACTCTTGATTGACCACCCACTTACCCAACACTCAGTTATCTTTATAGATCAGCTAAATTCACAAAACATAAGACTATTAACAGACTACCTATTTAGCATAAAAGATTTACCACACACACACAAACTGTAAATACAAGATTTTTGACTCACCACCTACCTACTGCACACTGCACTCTTGATAGATCACCTACCTATTCATCATATAAGACTGTTGATTGTCCATCTACCTATCCATAAGCACATGTACAAACAACCTACCAAGCACTAATACCCTTCCTATCCAGTAGTAAGACTCTCCTACCCACTTACCAAACACACAGTTATCTTTATATACCACATACCATACCGACACATAAACTTATTGACAGACTACTTACTTAACATATAAGACTTACCACCTAATAGACAACCTACATAAGGTATTAGTTGTCATTCCACCTATCCAACACACATGTACAAGATACCTACCAAGCTCCATAACCCTACCTATCCATGAGTAAGACTCTTGATTTACCACCCACTTACCCAACACACAGTTATCTTTACAGACCAACTACCTTCCCAACCCATAAAATTATTGACAGACAACCTACTTAACATACAAGACTTACCACCTACCCAACGCAATTAGATTGCCTACTTACTAAACACATCATTCCTTATTACCTCCTACCTATCCAATACGTAATACTCATGATTCACCACCACTCACCTACTCAACAAACACAGTTCTCTTGATAAGCCACTCACCTCCCCAACACATAAGACATCTGACTGACCACCTACTTAAAATACTAGACTAACCACACTCTACATACAAGACTTTTGATTGACTACTCACCTACTAAACACACTGACGTTTGATTAAACACACGAATACTCAACACAGAGTCATATTGATAGAACAAACCACCTTCCCCAAACATAGAACCACACACTCTACAGATATAACTTGAAAGACCATCCCACTACCAAACACGCAGTCTTCTTGATAAACCCCCAACTACTCAATACGTGAGACACTTGGTTAACTACTCGCCTACCCAACACATAGTCCTCTTGATAGACCACTCACCCCTCCCGACACATAATACATTTGACAGACCACTTACTTAACATACAATACTGACCATACACTCTGCATAGAAGACGTTTGATTAACCACTCACCTACTCAATACACACAAAACACTTGTTTGATCACACATCTATTTAACAAACAGAACTGTCTATAGACACTTCACCTTTCCAAAACATAAGACTTTTGAAGGACCACCTATCAAAGATACAAAAATCATGATAAAAAACTACACACACTGCAGATTACTTAATATACCATCATACTACCATAAAAACAGCCCTATTGATATACCCCCACCTACCCAATACACGTACCACACACCGTATATACAAGACTTTCGTTTAGCCACTCACATATTAAACACACTAGACTCTTGATTGACCATCCATCTACGTAACACACATGGACGACCTATGTACCAAACTAACATGACTTTTAATATTTGACACACCTAGACTTTTCATATACTTTAGACAGTCCACCTATCTAACACACAGTACTTACTGTAGATAGACGCCCTACCTTCCCAATGCACAAGAATTTTGAAGGAACACCTACCAAACATACAAAAATCATGATAAACCAACCACACACACACTCTACAGACATAACTTAAAATACCATCATACTACCATAAAAAAGCCCTATTGATATACCCCCACCTACCCAATATACGTACCACACACCGTACATACAAGACTTTCGTTTAGCCACTCACATATTAAACACACTAGACTCTTGATTGACCATCCATCTCCGTAATACACATGGACGACCTATGTACCAAACTAACATGACTCTTGATATTTCACACACACCTAGCCTTTTTATAAACTTTAGATGGTCCACTTACTCATTACACAGTCCTGTTGATAGGCGTAACAAGTAGGTGTCACAGTCCCAATTTTCTTAACACGTAAGACTTTTATCGACCACCTACCTAACATACATAACTCATGATAGACCAACCACATACTCTGCAAACATGACTTAATAGACAGACCTTTTACCAAACATACTGTCCCCTTGATAAAACACCCATCTAATCAGCACAAAAGACTTGATAGAACATCTACTTAGCATACAAGAATGACTACACACTGTACAAACAAGACTTTTGATTGACCATCCACCTACTAAATACACGACCCTTGATTGATCATTCACATACTGAATACACAGTCCTGTTGATAGACACCCCACCTTACCAACTAATAATAATTTTGATATACCACCTATTTAACATACAGGATCAATCACACACTCTACCGACATGACTTAGTAGATCATCCTGCTATTATAAACAACGTCCCCTTAATAGTGCACCCACCTCCTCAACACATAAGACTTGATAGAACACCTACTTAACATACACGACTGTCCACACTCTCTACATACAAGAATTTGTATTAATCACCCACCTAATTAACACACAATACCCTTGATTTATCATCCACCTACTCAATACACAATCCTGTTGATAGACTTCCACCTTCCCATATCATAAAACTTTTGATATAATACCTATTTAACATACAAGACCAACAAAACACTCTAGAGACATGACTTAGTAGGCCAACTTATTATCAAACACAACGACCCCTTGGTATAGTAACCACCTACTCAACACATAAGACTTCATAAAACACTTACTTAACATACAAGACTGACCACACACTGTACATACAAGACACGATTGACCACACGCATATTAAACACACAAGACTCTTTATTGATCAACCATCTACTCAACACACAGTCCTGTTGATAGACACCCTAACTTCCCAATACATAATACTTCTGATATACCACCTTCTAATATAACAAGACCAACCACGCACCATATATACATGATTTAATTGACCAACTCAACTACGAAACACATAAGAATGAATTTTGATAGCCTAATCAAGTGATACCCAGCACAAGATTCCTTGAGACCTACCTACAATCCATATTAACACAACACTTGATAGACCACTGACCTTCCCAACACATAAGGCATCTGACAGACCACTTACCCAATATACTAGATTAACCATACTCTACATACAAGACTTTTGATTGACCACTCACCTACTAAATACACAGAAACTTGATTAAACACCCACATACTCAACACAGAGTCATATTGATAGAACAACCCACCTTCCCCAAACATAAAACCACACACTCTGCAGACATAACTTGAAAGACCATCCCACTACCAAACACGCAGTCCTCTTGATAAACCCCTATCTACACAATACGTGAAACTTTTGGTTAACCACTCGCTTACCCAACACATAGTCCCCTTGATAGACCACTTACTCGACACATAAACTTATTGACAGACTACCTACTTAACATACAAGACTTACCACCTAATAGACAATCTAAATAAGGCTTTAGTTGTCATTCCACCTATCCAACACACATGTACAAGACACCTACCAAGCTCCACAACCCTACCTATCCATTAGTAGGACTCTTGATTTACCACCCACTTAGCCAACACACAGTTATCTTTACAGACCAACTACCCTCCCAACCCATAATATTATTGACAGACAACCTACTTAACATACAGGACTTACCACCTAATAGACAATCTAAATAAGGCTTAGTTGTCATTCCACCTATCCAACACACATGTACAAGACACCTACCAAGTTCCACAACCCTACCTATCCATTAGTAAGACTCTTGATTTACCACCCACTCTGCCAACACACATTTATCTTTACAGACCAACTACCCTCCCAATCCATAATATTATTGACAGACAACCTACTTTACATACAAGACTTACCACCTACCCAATGCACTTAGATTGCCTACTTACTAAAAACATTATTCCTTACTACCTCCTGCCTATCCAATACGTAATACTCATGATTGACCACCACTCACCTACTCAACAAACACAGTTCTCTTGATAGGCCACTCATCTCCCCAACACATAAGACATCTGACTGACCACTTACCTACTTAATATACTAGACTAACAACACTCTACATACAAGACTTTTGATTGACCACTCACCTACTAAACACACAGACGTTTGATTAAACACCCACATATTCAACACAGAATCATGTTGATAGACCAACCCACCTTCCCCAAACATAAAACCACACACTCTGCAGACATAACTTGAAAGACCATCGCACTACCAAAAAGGCAGTCTCTTTATAGACCCCCATCTACTCAACACGTGTGACACTTGGTTAACTAATCGCCTATCCAACACATAGCCCTCTTGATATACCACTCACCCCTCCCGACACATAATACATTTGTCAGACCACTTATTTAACATAAAAGACTGACCATACACTCTACATAGAAGACGTTTGATTATCCACTCACCTACTCAATACACACAAAACACTTGTTTGATCACACACCTATTTATCAAACAGAACCGTCGACACTCACTCCACCTTCCCAAAGCATAAGACTTTTGAAGGACCACCTACCAAACATACAAAAATCATGATAAACAAACTAGCCACTCTGCAGACATCACTTAATATACCTTCAAACTACCATAAAAATAGTCCTATTGATATACCCTCACCTATCCAATATACGTACTACACACCGTACATACAAAACTTATATTTGGCCACTCACATACTAAACACACAAGACTCTTGATTGACCACCACCTACTTAATATACTGCACTCTTGATAGACCAATCACCCTCCCATAAAAAGACTGTTGTCAGACTATATACTTAACATACAAGACTTACCACACATTCTACATCGACCATCTACCTACTCAACAAAAAAAAAGACCAACCACACACTCTACATATAAGACTCTTGGTTGGTCACCCACCTACTCAACATAGAACCCCTCTGATACACCATCCACTTGAACATTACATAAACCCTGTGATATTCCACAAAATCATCAAACACACATGACTTTTAATATTTCACACACCTAGACTTTTTATATACTTTAGACAGTCCACCTATCTAACACACAGTACTTACTGTAGATAGACGCCCTACCTTCCCAATGCACAAGAATTTTGAAGGAACACCTACCAAACATACAAAAATCATGATAAACCAACCACACACACTCTACAGACATAACTTAAAATACCATCACACTACCATAAAAACAGTCCTATTGATATAACCCCAACTACCCAATATACAGTACGTACCACACACCGTACATACAAGACTTATGTTTAGCCACTCACATACTAAATACACAAGAGTCTTGATTGACCATCCATTTACGTAAAACATGTGGACGACCTACGTACCTAACTAACATGAATCTTGATATTTCACACACCTAGCCTTTTTATAAACTTTAGACGGTCCACTTACTCATTACACAGTCCTGTTGATAGACGTAACGAGTAAGTGTCACAGTCCCAATTTTCTTAACACGTAAGACTTTTTACGATCACCTATCTAACATACATAACTCATGATAGACCTACCACATACTCTGTAAACATGACTTAATAGAAATACCTTTTACAAAACACACTTTCCCTTGATAAAACGCCCACCTAATCAGCACAAAAGACTTGATAGAACATCTACTTAGCATACAAAAATGACCACACACTGTACAAACAAGACTTTTGATTGACCATCCACCTACTAAATACACGACCCTTGATTGATCATTCACCTACTGAATACACAGTTCTCTTGATATACCAATCACCTTCCCCCCAAAAAAGACTTGTCAGACTATTTACTTAACATACAAGACTTACCATACATTTTACATCGACCATCCACCTACTCAACACACACAGTACTCTCGATAGACCACTTAACTGCCCATTACATAAAGCCTTTGATTGACTCACAATCGTAACATTCATGAACAACCAACCTCCCAAACATACGACTTGACCACCAACAAAAAACAAGACTTTATGTATATAACCACATATTTAACATACAAGACCAACCACACACCATACAATCATGACTTAACAGTCCACCCACCTACCAAACACACACACATCTCTTGATGGACCATATGCCTACACATTACTCTTGATAGATCATCCACCTAACTATTACATAAAACCTTTGATAGACCACCAACACATATGAACAACCTACCTACCTACCTACGTAACATGCAACACTCTTGACCTACCACCCACCTACTCAACACACAGTACTCTCGATAGACTACGTAATTAACCATTACATAAAACCTTAGATTGACACCCAACATTCATGGATCACCTACCTACCAAACATACGACTTGATTGACCGCCCACCTACCCATCACACATTTCTCTTGATAGACCAATCACCCTCCCATAAAAAGTCTGTTGTCAGACTATCTACTTAACATACTAGAATCTCCATTGACCATCTACTCAACACACAAAATACTAACCACACACTCTACACACAAGTCTCTTGGTTTGTCGCTCACCTACTCAACATACAACACCTCTGATACACCATCCACTTGAACATTACATAAAACCTGTGATATTCCACCCAATCACCAAACACATATGACTCTTAATAGACCAATCCATCTACCTCTGCACACACGATTCCTTAGGACACACTCTACACCCACCACTCATCCTACAGAAAAAACTCCTAGAGAACTACCCACCCACCATAAAAACACTATTGCTTCATATAATCATGTTTAAAAATAACATTATTACACCGTAAGATAGATTTAATATAGCTAAAGACCTAAAATGTTTCCTAAAATTCTGTTTTCTCTACAAATATGAGAGCCGTCGGTGAAAAACATCCAAACTAAACATAGAAAATAAGAATCAGCTAGAAGTTTAATAGAAATTCTGCTATGCAACTAAAAATAAATACGAGAAAAAGTTAGGTTTAAAAACAACGAACACAGAAAAAGTTAGGTTTAAAAACAATTAACACAGAAAAAGTTAGGTTAGCAAACATCCGAAAAGTTGTTAAAATTAACAAAAGTCAACAAAATGTAACATTTTTTTACTTTGGTTAATTTTAACTGGACTTTTCGGATGTTTGCTAACCTAACTTTTTCTGTGTTAATTGTTTTTAAACCTAACTTTTTCTGTGTTCGTTGTTTTTAAACCTAACTTTTTCTCGTATTTATTTTTAGTTGCATAGCAGAATTTCTATTAAACTTCTAGCTGATTCTTATTTTCTATGTTTAGTTTGGATGTTTTTCACCGACGGCTCTCATATTTGTAGAGAAAACAGAATTTTAGGAAACATTTTAGGTCTTTAGCTATATTAAATCTATCTTACGGTGTAATAATGTTATTTTAAAACATGATTATATGAAGCAATAGTGTTTTTATGGTGGGTGGGTAGTTCTCTAGGAGTTTTTTCTGTAGGATGAGTGGTGGGTGTAGAGTGTGTCCTAAGGAATCGTGTGTGCAGAGGTAGATGGATTGGTCTATTAAGAGTCATATGTGTTTGGTGATTGGGTGGAATATCACAGGTTTTATGTAATGTTCAAGTGGATGGTGTATCAGAGGTGTTGTATGTTGAGTAGGTGAGCGACAAACCAAGAGACTTGTGTGTAGAGTGTGTGGTTAGTATTTTGTGTGTTGAGTAGATGGTCAATGGAGATTCTAGTATGTTAAGTAGATAGTCTGACAACAGACTTTTTATGGGAGGGTGATTGGTCTATCAAGAGAAATGTGTGATGGGTAGGTGGGCGGTCAATCAAGTCGTATGTTTGGTAGGTAGGTGATCCATGAATGTTGGGTGTCAATCTAAGGTTTTATGTAATGGTTAATTACGTAGTCTATCGAGAGTACTGTGTGTTGAGTAGGTGGGTGGTAGGTCAAGAGTGTTGCATGTTACGTAGGTAGGTAGGTAGGTTGTTCATATGTGTTGGTGGTCTATCAAAGGTTTTATGTAATAGTTAGGTGGATGATCTATCAAGAGTAATGTGTAGGCATATGGTCCATCAAGAGATGTGTGTGTGTTTGGTAGGTGGGTGGACTGTTAAGTCATGATTGTATGGTGTGTGGTTGGTCTTGTATGTTAAATATGTGGTTATATACATAAAGTCTTGTTTTTTGTTGGTGGTCAAGTCGTATGTTTGGGAGGTTGGTTGTTCATGAATGTTACGATTGTGAGTCAATCAAAGGCTTTATGTAATGGGCAGTTAAGTGGTCTATCGAGAGTACTGTGTGTGTTGAGTAGGTGGATGGTCGATGTAAAATGTATGGTAAGTCTTGTATGTTAAGTAAATAGTCTGACAAGTCTTTTTTGGGGGGAAGGTGATTGGTATATCAAGAGAACTGTGTATTCAGTAGGTGAATGATCAATCAAGGGTCGTGTATTTAGTAGGTGGATGGTCAATCAAAAGTCTTGTTTGTACAGTGTGTGGTCATTTTTGTATGCTAAGTAGATGTTCTATCAAGTCTTTTGTGCTGATTAGGTGGGCGTTTTATCAAGGGAAAGTGTGTTTTGTAAAAGGTATTTCTATTAAGTCATGTTTACAGAGTATGTGGTAGGTCTATCATGAGTTATGTATGTTAGATAGGTGATCGTAAAAAGTCTTACGTGTTAAGAAAATTGGGACTGTGACACTTACTCGTTACGTCTATCAACAGGACTGTGTAATGAGTAAGTGGACCGTCTAAAGTTTATAAAAAGGCTAGGTGTGTGAAATATCAAGATTCATGTTAGTTAGGTACGTAGGTCGTCCACATGTTTTACGTAAATGGATGGTCAATCAAGACTCTTGTGTATTTAGTATGTGAGTGGCTAAACATAAGTCTTGTATGTACGGTGTGTGGTACGTACTGTATATTGGGTAGTTGGGGTTATATCAATAGGACTGTTTTTATGGTAGTGTGATGGTATTTTAAGTTATGTCTGTAGAGTGTGTGTGGTTGGTTTATCATGATTTTTGTATGTTTGGTAGGTGTTCCTTCAAAATTCTTGTGCATTGGGAAGGTAGGGCGTCTATCTACAGTAAGTACTGTGTGTTAGATAGGTGGACTGTCTAAAGTATATAAAAAGTCTAGGTGTGTGAAATATTAAAAGTCATGTGTGTTTGATGATTGGGTGGAATATCACAGGGTTTATGTAATGTTCAAGTGGATGGTGTATCAGAGGGGTTCTATGTTGAGTAGGTGGGTGACCAACCAAGAGTCTTATATGTAGAGTGTGTGGTTGGTCTTTTTTTTGTTGAGTAGGTAGATGGTCGATGTAGAATGTGTGGTAAGTCTTGTATGTTAAGTATATAGTCTGACAACAGTCTTTTTATGGGAGGGTGATTGGTCTATCAAGAGTGCAGTATATTAAGTAGGTGGTGGTCAATCAAGAGTCTTGTGTGTTTAGTATGTGAGTGGCCAAATATAAGTTTTGTATGTACGGTGTGTAGTACGTATATTGAATAGGTGAGGGTATATCTATAGGACTATTTTTATGGTAGTTTGAAGGTATATTAAGTGATGTCTGCAGAGTGGCTAGTTTGTTTATCATGATTTTTGTATGTTTGGTAGGTGGTCCTTCAAAAGTCGTATGGTTTGGGAAGGTGGAGTGAGTGTCGACGGTTCTGTTTGATAAATAGGTGTGTGATCAAACAAGTGTTTTGTGTGTATTGAGTAGGTGAGTGGATAATCAAACGTCTTCTATTTAGAGTGTATGGTCAGTCTTTTATGTTAAATAAGTGGTCTGACAAATGTATTATGTGTCGGGAGGGGTGAGTGGTATATCAAGAGGGCTATGTGTTGGATAGGCGATTAGTTAACCAAGTGTCACACGTGTTGAGTAGATGGGGGTCTATAAAGAGACTGCCTTTTTGGTAGTGCGATGGTATTTTAAGTTATGTCTGTAGAGAGTGTGGTTGTTCTATCAAAAGTTTTATGTTTGGGGAAGGTGGGTTGGTCTATCAACATGATTCTGTGTTGAATATGTGGGTGTTTAATCAAACGTCTGTGTGTTTAGTAGGTGAGTGGTCAATCAAAAGTCTTGTATGTAGAGTGTTGTTAGTCTAGTATATTAAGTAGGTAAGTGGTCAGTCAGATGTCTTATGTGTTGGGGAGATGAGTGGCCTATCAAGAGAACTGTGTTTGTTGAGTAGGTGAGTGGTGGTCAATCATGAGTATTACGTATTGGATAGGCAGGAGGTAGTAAGGAATAATGTTTTTAGTAAGTAGGCAATCTAAGTGCATTGGGTAGGTGGTAAGTCTTGTATGTAAAGTAGGTTGTCTGTCAATAATATTATGGATTGGGAGGGTAGTTGGTCTGTAAAGATAAATGTGTGTTGGCAGAGTGGATGGTAAATCAAGAGTCTTACTAATGGATAGGTAGGGTTGTGGAACTTGGTAGGTGTCTTGTACATGTGTGTTGGATATGTGGAATGACAACTAAGCCTTATTTAGATTGTCTATTAGGTGGTAAGTCCTGTATGTTAAGTAGGTTGTCTGTCAATAATATTATGGGTTGGGAGGGTAGTTGGTCTGTAAAGATAACTGTGTGTTGGCTAAGTGGGTGGTAAATCAAGAGTCCTACTAATGGATAGGTAGGGTTGTGGAGCTTGGTAGGTGTCTTGTACATGTGTGTTGGATAGGTGGAATGACAACTAAAGCCTTATTTAGATTGTCTATTAGGTGGTAAGTCTTGTATGTTAAGTAGGTAGTCTGTCAATAAGTTTATGTGTCGAGTAAGTGGTCTATCAAGGGGACTATGTGTTGGGTAAGCGAGTGGTTAACCAAAAGTTTCACGCATTGTGTAGATAGGGGTTTATCAAGAGGACTGCGTGTTTGGTAGTGGGATGGTCTTTCAAGTTATGTCTGCAGAGTGTGTGGTTTTATGTTTGGGGAAGGTGGGTTGTTCTATCAATATGACTCTGTGTTGAGTATGTGGGTGTTTAATCAAGTTTCTGTGTATTTAGTAGGTGAGTGGTCAATCAAAAGTCGTGTATGTAGAGTATGGTTAATCTAGTATATTGGGTAAGAGGTCTGTCAGATGCCTTATGTGTTGGGAAGGTCAGTGGTCTATCAAGTGTTGTGTTAATATGGATTGTAGGTAGATCTCAAGGAATCTTGTGCTGGGTATCACTTGATTAGGCTATCAAAATTCATTCTTATGTGTTTCGTAGTTGAGATGGTCAATTAAATCATGTATATATGGTGCGTGGTTGGTCTTGTTATATTAGAAGGTGGTATATCAGAAGTATTATGTATTGGGAAGTTAGGGTGTCTATCAACAGGACTGTGTGTTGAGTAGATGGTTGATCAATAAAGAGTCTTGTGTGTTTAATATGCGTGTGGTCAATCGTGTCTTGTATGTACAGTGTGTGGTCAGTCTTGTATGTTAAGTAAGTGTTTTATGAAGTCTTATGTGTTGATTAGGTGGTTACTATACCAAGGGGTCGTTGTGTTTGAAAATAAGTTGGCCTACTAAGTCATGTCTCTAGAGTGTTTTGTTGGTCTTGTATGTTAAATAGGTATTATATCAAAAGTTTTATGATATGGGAAGGTGGAAGTCTATCAACAGGATTGTGTATTGAGTAGGTGGATGATAAATGAAGGGTATTGTGTGTTAATTAGGTGGGTGATTAATACAAATTCTTGTATGTAGAGAGTGTGGACAGTCGTGTATGTTAAGTAGGTGTTCTATCAAGTCTTATGTGTTGAGGAGGTGGGTGCACTATTAAGGGGACGTTGTTTATAATAGCAGGATGATCTACTAAGTCATGTCGGTAGAGTGTGTGATTGATCCTGTATGTTAAATAGGTGGTATATCAAAATTATTATTAGTTGGTAAGGTGGGGTGTCTATCAACAGGACTGTGTATTCAGTATGTGAATGATCAATCAAGGGTCGTGTATTTAGTAGGTGGATGGTCAATCAAAAGTCTTGTTTGTACAGTGTGTAGTCATTCTTGTATGCTAAGTAGATGTTCTATCAAGTATTTTGTGCTGATTAGATGGGTGTTTTATCAAGGGGACAGTATGTTTGGTAAAAGGTCTGTCTATTAAGTCATGTTTGCAGAGTATGTGGTTGGTCTATCATGAGTTATGTATGTTAGGTAGGTGGTCGATAAAAGTCTTACGTGTTAAGAAAATTGGGACTGTGACACCTACTTGTTACGCCTATCAACAGGACTGTGTAATGAGTAAGTGGACCGTCTAAAGTTTATAAAAAGGCTAGGTGTGTGTGAAATATCAAGAGTCATGTTAGTTTGGTACATAGGTCGTCCATGTGTATTACGGAGATGGATGGTCAATCAAGATTCTAGTGTGTTTAATATGTGAGTGGCTAAACGAAAGTCTTGTATGTACGGTGTGTGGTACGTATATTGGGTAGGTGGGGGTATATCAATAGGGCTTTTTTATGGTAGTATGATGGTATTTTAAGTTATTTCTGTAGAGTGTGTGGTTGGTTTATCATGATTTTTGTATGTTTGGTAGGTGTTCCTTCAAAATTCTTGTGCATTGGGAAGGTAGGGCGTCTATCTACAGTAAGTACTGTGTGTTAGATAGGTGGACTGTCTAAAGTATATGAAAAGTCTAGGTGTGTCAAATATTAAAAGTCATGTTAGTTTGATACATAGGTCGTCCATGTGTGTTACGTAGATGGATGGTCAATCAAGAGTCTAGTGTGTTTAATATGTGAGTGGCTAAACGAAAGTCTTGTATATACGGTGTGTGGTACGTGTATTGGGTAGGTGAGGGTATATCAATAGGGCTGTTTTTATGGTAGTATGATGGTATATTAAGTAATCTGCAGTGTGTGTAGTTTTTTATCATGATTTTTGTATCTGTGATAGGTAGTCCTTCAAAAGTCTTATGTTTTGGAAAGGTGAAGTGTCTATAGACAGTTCTGTTTGTTAAATAGATGTGTGATCAAACAAGTGTTTTGTGTGTATTGAGTAGGTGAGTGGTTAATCAAACATCTTCTATGCAGAGTGTATGGTCAGTATTGTATGTTAAGTAAGTGGTCTGTCAAATGTATTATGTGTCGGGAGGGGTGAGTGGTATATCAAGAGGACTATGTGTTGGGTAGGCGAGTAGTTAACCATGTGTCTCACGTATTGAGTAGTTGGGGGTTTATCAAGAAGACTGCGTGTTTGGTAGTGGGATGGTCTTTCAAGTTATATCTGTAGAGTGTGTGGTTCTATGTTTGGGGAAGGTGGTTTGTTCAATCAATATGACTCTGTGTTGAGTATTCGTGTGTTTAATCAAACGTCAGTGTGTTTAGTAGGTGAGTAGTCAATCAAAAGTCTTGTATGTAGAGTGTGGTTAGTCAAGTATTTTAAGTAGGTGGTCAGTCAGATGTCTTATGTGTTGGGGAGGTGAGTGGCTTATCAAGAGAACTGTGTTTGTTGAGTAGGTGAGTGGTGGTGAATCATGAGTATTACGTATTGGATAGGTAGGAGGTAATAAGGAATGATGTGTTTAGTAAGTAGGTAATCTAATTGCGTTGGGTAGGTGGTAAGTCTTGTATGTTAAGTAGGTTGTCTGTCAATAATTTTATGGGTTGGGAAGGTAGTTGGTCTGTAAAGATAACTGTGTGTTGGGTAAGTGGGTGGTAAATCAAGAGTCTTACTCATGGATAGGTAGGGTTATGGAGCTTGGTAGGTATCTTGTACATGTGTTGGATGGTGGAATGACAACTAATACCTTATGTAGGTTGTCTATTAGGTGGTAAGTCTTATATGTTAAGTAAGTAGTCTGTCAATAAGTTTATGTGTCGGTATGGTATGTGGTATATAAAGATAACTGTGTGTTTGGTAAGTGGGTAGAAGAGTCTTACTACTGGATAGGAAGGGTATTAGTGCTTGGTAGGTTGTTTGTACATGTGCTTATGGATAGGTAGATGGACAATCAACAGTCTTATATGATGAATAGGTAGGTGATCTATCAAGAGTGCAGTGTGCAGTAGGTAGGTGGTGAGTCAAAAATCTTGTATTTACAGTTTGTGTGTGTGTGGTAAATCTTTTATGCTAAATAGGTAGTCTGTTAATAGTCTTATGTTTTGTGAATTTAGCTGATCTATAAATATAACTAAGTGTTGGGTAAGTGGTTGGTCAATCAAGAGTCTTACTACTGGATAGGTAGGTGTATTAAGAATCATTGTGTTTGGTAGGTAGGTTGTGCATGTGTGTTGAATAGGTGGATGGACAATCAGAGGTCAAATGCAATGAAGAGTTAGGTGATATATCAGGGGTACAGTGTGTATACTAGGTGGGAGGTTAGTCTAGAATCTTGTATTTAGAGTTTGATTTTGTGTGTGTGTGTGTGTGTGTGTGTGTGTGTGTGTGTGTGTGTGTGCGTGCGTGCGTGCGTGCGTGCGTGCGTGCGTGCGTGCGTGCGTGCGTGCGTGCGTGCGTGCGTGCGTGCGTGTGTGCGTGTGTGTGCGTGTGTGCGTGTGTGCGTGTGTGCGTGTGTGCGTGTGTGCGTGTGTGCGTGTGTGCGCGCGTGTGTGTGTGTGTGTGTGTTTGTGTGTGTGTGTGTGTGTGTGTGTGTGTGTGTGTGTGTGTGTGTGTGTGTGTGTGTGTGTGTGTGTGTGTGTGTGTGTGTGTGTGTGTGTGTGTGTGTGTGTGTGTGTGTGTGTGTGTGTGTGTGTGTGTGTGTGTGTGTGTGTGTGTGTGTGTGTGTGTGTGTGTGTGTGTGTGTGTGTGTGTGTGTGTGTGTGTGTGTGTGTGTGTGTGTGTGTGTGTGTGTGTGTGTGTGTGTGTGTGTGTGTGTGTGTGTGTGTGTGTGTGTGTGTGTGTGTGTGTGTGTGTGTGTGTGTGTGTGTGTGTGTGTGTGTGTGTGTGTGTGTGTGTGTGTGTGTGTGTGTGTGTGTGGTCTGATATGTTTTGTATGTTTTGTGATATGTTGTATGTTAATTATGTGATCTTTTAATAGTCTCATGTGTTGAGAAGGTTGGTGGTCTATAAAGATAAATGTGTGTTGAATAAATCGGTGGTCAATGACAATGTGTTGAATTAAGATCTTATTTAATGAATAAGTATGTGATCTATCAAGAGTGCAGAGTGCAGTGTGTTGTGTGGTCAGTCAATAGTCTCATGTGTTGGGAAAGTAAGGGGTATATAAAAATAACGTTGTATTGGGTAAGTGGGTGGTCAATCAAGAGTCTTACTCCTGGATATGTAGGGTCATGCTGTTTGGTAGGTAGATTGTATATGTATGTTGGATGGAAATTAAATGAAAATTACTTTATTGTTACTTTATGAGGCGAAGGGGCTGTAAAGCCCTCTCTGCCACCTAATCTCATAGAATAGGTGGGTGAACAACCAAAGGTTTTGTGTAATGGATAGGTAGGTGATCTATAAGGGGTGCAGTGTGTTCAGTAAGTAGTAGGTATGTTGACAGAGTAGGTGGATGGTAAAATCAGGAGTTTTTATGTTAAGTATTTACCTGGTACATCAAAAGTCTTACGTGTTGTTTAGGTAGGTAGTCTGGTAGGAGGGCTGATTGTTGAATAGGTGGGTGATTAGTCAAAGCCTTTTATATAGTGGTTGGTCTATGAAAAGTCTTACCTAATGGGTTACTATGTGATCTAACAAGAGTGCTGTGTGTAGGGTAGGTGGATCGTCTATGTGTGTTGAGTATGATTGGGTCCAAGGGAGTTGTGTCTGTCAATTGTCTGAGTGAGTATGCGTAATTATGGTAGCCAAAGGCATCGCAAACCCTCTTCTTATCTATTAGACTATTGCACTTTAGTTTTAAAAAGATACAGGCTCTAATTCACAAAAAAAAAAAAAAATGTGTTTTAGTACCGACACATTACCACTACTTTTATTTCTACTATATCATACTAAGTACTAAACTGTTAGGAGGTTTAATAAAGCATGTGTTTGCAAGCAGTGGTGATAGTGGCAACGGAAGTGATACCGATAAAGCTAGGTAGAAAGCGCTCTTTGATCAGCTGACATTATGTTGTAAACTTAACTGATTATTTGTAAGTAGCAATAATAATTTAATGTTTAATCACTTAAAACTGTAAAATAAAAATTAACAATTAGAATCAAATTTATTAAGTATATTAAAGTAAAACCCCAACGGATTGGTAACGATTATTTCCAGGATAAATTCGAACATAATGCTCTTTTAGATGAGTTAAGTGAGCAAGGAAAGGGTTGACCTTGGAAAGAAGTCGAAACCATCGCAACCCCCTGTTTTACCTACGTGTACCTAGTGTACGTAAAATAGTACAATCTAATTTTAATGACATAAGTCTTGTTAGTACCAACAATATTTACAGGATCCATTTTAAAATACAAAGATATAGGCACAAAAACCAGTTAAATACGCTTAAAATAACGAAAAAGTCAATATAATAATCGAGTATAAAATATTTGACTAAAATAATCGAATGAATATAATCGACTAGAATAATCGAATGGGTATGTCGGTTAAGGTAATCGGATATAAGTTAATACTTAATCGACTAAATTAATCGAATGGATATAATCGACTAAATAATCGAATGGGTATAGTCGACTAAGGTAAGCTGATATAAGTTAATCGAATATGTATGGGTTACGTTAGGTTAGGTTAGGTTAGGAAAAGTGAGGTTAGGAAATTTGGCGGGAAACATGGGCGCCGCCATCTTGGATGACGTCACAAAAAAATGGACCAATCAGAGAGCTGGGCCAAAGGGGGGCCCCTTCTACTAGAGG